>CAUYQG010051158.1:0-11022 GCA_963574415.1 Tarsius wallacei | reverse complement strand
AAGATTATCAGAGATTATTATGTACACTTGTATGGAAACAAACTAGAAAACCTAAATGAAATGGAGGACTTTCTGACATCACACAATCTACCCAGATTGAAATAAGAAGAAATCAATACCCCTAAATACACCAATAACAATACAGGAAATCAACTATGTCATAAGAAAACTACCTACAAACAAACAAACAAAAAAGCCCTGAACCAGATGGCTTTCCAGCAGAATTCTAGAAAACATACAAGGCGGAACTGATACCAATCTTATTGAAAGTATTAAGGCAATTGAGAAAGATAGAACTCTAAATCATTTTATGAAGCTAACATCACATTGAAAACCAAACCCAGTAAAGATCAACAAAGAAAGAGAACTACAGGTCAGATATTCTCGATGAAAGTGATACTAAAGTTCTCAACAAGATTCTAGCAAACTGGATCTAACAACACATCTCAAAAATCATCCACCATGACCAAGTAGGCTTCATCCCCGGGATGCAGGGCTGATTCACATCTTTGAGACCATAAACATAATTAAATATACCAAGAGATGTAAAAACAAAAAGATGAGATATCTTTAGTTGTGGAAAAAGGTTTCAATAAAATCCAGCACTCTTCTTGATAAAAACCCTTGAACATCTAGACACAGATAGAACATACAACAAAACAGTAAGAGCCTTCTATGAGAAACCCAAAGCCAACATACTGCTGAACAGACAGAAATTGGAACCATTTCCCCTGAAAACCGAACAAGACAAGGATGCCCACTCTCACCCCTCCTGTTGAAAATAGTATTGGAAATCCTAGTTAGAGCAATCAGACAAGAGAAGGAAGTCAGGGGTATCCAAATAGGAAAAGAGAAAGTTAAGCTATCTCTTTTTACAGATGACATGATTCTTTACTTTGAAAACCCAAGAGAATCTGTTAAAAAAAAAACTCCTTACACTGATAAAGGAGTTTGACAAAGTCTCAGGGTATAAAATAAATGTGCAAAAGACAGTCACATTTCTATACACCAACAATGAACAACAGAAACACAAATAAAAAGCACAATCCCATTCACAATAGCCACACACACATAAAAGAAATACCTTGCCATCTTCCCAACTACAGAAGTGAAAGACCTTTACAATGAAAACTACAAAACACTGCTCAAAGAAATCAAAGATGATACAAACAAATGGAAAAATATTCCATGCTCACGAATTGGAAGAATCAACATTTTTAAGATGTTCAGCCTACTCAAGGCAATCTACAGATTTAACGCAATACCCATAAAATTACCAGCAGCATTCTTCTCAGACCTGGAAAATACAATACAGGAATTCATATAAATGACCATGAATAGCCAAAACAATCCTCAGCAAAAACAACAGCAACAACAAAAAACAAAGTGGGAGGTATCACATTGCCAGACTTTAAGCTTTTAATAATCAATACAGCCAGGTATAGGTACAAGAACAGGCATATAGACCAATGGAACAGGATGGAGATTCCAGAAGCAAAACTTCAATTTTTCAACCAACGCATCTTCAACAAAGCCTCCACCATCAACCACTGGGGAGAGAACCTATTCAGCAAATGGTGCTGGAAAAACTGGCTGACTACATGCAGAAGATTAAAACAAGACCTCTAACTATCACCATACACAAAAATCAACACTAACGGGATCAAAGACCTAAACGTAAAACCTTAAACTATAAGAACCTTGGAAAACGCAGGAGACACCTGTATGGAAATTGGAACTGGCAACAAATTCCTGATTAAAACCCCAAGTGCTCATGCCATAAGAGATAAGATAGACAAGTGGGACCTCATCAAACTGACACATTTCTGCAATGCCAAAGAAACCATCAAGAAAGCGGGGAGACAACCCACAGTCTAGGAAAAAAAAATATCTGCCAACTGTATATCTGACAAAGGCCTAAGATCTAAGATCTACAAGGAACTCAAATATGCTGAAAAGATAAAAACAAACAGCCCCATTACAAAGTGGGCAAAAGATATGAACTGACATTTCTCCAAATAAGAGATATGAGCAGCCAACAGATACATGAAAAAATGTTCTGCCTCACTAGTCATCAAATTAAAACTACACTGAGATATCACTTAACTACACTCAGAATGGCCATCAACAATTACTCAAAAAGCAACAGATGCTGGAGAGGATGCAGGGAAAAGGGAACATTTCTACACTGTTGGTGGGAGCATAAACTAGTACTGCCTCTGTGGAAAACAGTTTGGCGATTACTAAAAGACCTAAAAATCGACCTTTCATATGACCCCACAATCCTCCTACTGGGAATATACCCAGAGGAACTCAAATCACTCTATAGAAAGATACCTAAACATGCATGTTTATTGCAGCATTATTTGCAATAGCAAAAACATGGAACCAACCATGCTGCCCATTGAAAGAGGGTTGGATAAAAAAATGTGGTACGTATACATGATGGAATATTATGCACTCATAAAGAAGGACAAAATTATGAACTTTGCAGCAACTTGATGGACTTAGAGTCTACAATACTGAGTGATCTGCCACAGAAACAAAGAACTGAGCATCACATGTTCTCACTCATAAGTGAACCTTGAACAATTATCAAAGACTATAAGAAAAGGATTGGCAGTAGTTGGAAACTGCCAGGGTTTGGGGTAGATTGGCAATAATGGGAAATTGCCTGCCAGGGGAGGGAGGAGGCACAGCTCATCATCAAGGGTACCTGCAGAATGAATATTTGTATATCTAACCGTGAATTGTATCCCACCACTTTGAAATAAAAAATGCCAAAAATAAATATCAGAAGCAATGAATTATAAAAGAACAAGATTGCCATAGGGAAATTATTAGAGATGTGTTCAGGTATATGTTCACAAATATATATTGTATTACTTATCATATTAATCACAGAAAAAAATCTAAGACCCAACAAAATAGGAAATCTAATGTGAATTTCATCCTATTCATACAATAGGTTAGTAGGTCACAATGAAAAGTATGCTTTTTGAAAATGTTGAGTCAAGAGGGCAGTGGGAAAAATCTAATTCAAAAGTGGGATAATACATTTTCAAAATTATATTCAGTGTTTTTTTAAAACTTTTATCTCCTAGAAAAATACACTCATGCAAAAAAATAGATAAATAAATAACAAAATGGTATGCATTTGGGAGGGGTGAAATTTCTGTAGCTATTTTTGGGAGGCTAGGTAAACGAAGCCTAATATATTTGTCATGAATTTCTTAAAAATAATCTGTATCTACTTCTTTGTTTTAATTGTACACAAAAATATAGAAGATGCTCAGGGACTTCTGGAGGAATGTGAGCAAAGATTGTATAAATAGATCCTTTCTACTTACTGAGTAATACCAAGTCCAAACACTTACAAGCACATATACATGCATGCGTGCACATGCACGCATGTGAACACACACACACACACACACACACACACACACACAAACACACTGAGTTAAACTAGACAGCAGTACTTAACAGAAGAAAGGGGACATCTACAAGTTTAAAAACAATGGGAGAAGTCAATTCCAGAAGAAATGACATGCTAAATGTTTTGAGGTTTCAGAGGAGGATCCAAAACTCTTGGATTTTTAATGCTCTTAGCCATAAGAGATATGACCTTTGGCCTAAGCCAGACAAGAAAGCTGGACCTGAGATTCTTGAACAAATGGGGTCTTCCTCAAATAAGGAATTTGATAAAGTTATATTTTATTATTTTAATCATCAGGTGATATTATTATTAATATTATGACGATGATTATTATTTGGTCTGACCATTCAAGATTAAAAAGTTTGGGATGTCTTTGACTAGAGACAAATGCAGATAAGAGAGTAGACTCTGTTCTGAAAGAAAAGTCACCAGAACCTGAGGACAAATATTGCCAATAAAGGACTAACTCTCTGTGCTCATGTATGGTGGGGGGATTTTAGAGATAAGATATTCAATTTTATATAATTCTTATTTTTTACTAGAATTTCTTTTATTCTTCCCTTCAGCTAAATATGTAAAAATTTCACAGATATTTACTAGTTAGAGGTTTTTGCCCCTTACAAAAAACAAACACTACAATTTCTAAGGAAAATATTTTGTGCCATCACAATCTCATCTGAACACTTTTCAATATTTTCCAGTGAAGTTAAAAGCAAAAGTAAGGTCACTGCAAAAATATAGCTGCCATTGTACATCTACTACAGCTGAGCAATAATGCATGAATGAAGACCTCCCCTTGCCCAAAGCCAGTCGTTTGAGAGAAACTTGAATTAGCAAATCATGCACAAGGAACAGAGGCAGACAGAGAATGGTTACATGGGTCACTGAGGAGCTCATTGAGGTTGCCTTAACCGCTGAATATTTTTTGTGTTCTAATTCAGTGAAAAACTGTGACAAATGTAAACTCTGTGTCAAAATCTAGTTAAAATCTCACCAACAGGCAATCTACTCAACAGAATCTTAAAAAGACTATGTACCACAGTAGCAAGGCTGAGTTACTTGAGACACTTGGTACTATGCAACTTTTAGGATAAAATTTCTAAATGATTGTGATTTAGAAATCTTAGGAAACTACAAAAATATGAGAAGTAAAAGGTACCTTCAGAATCAAAAAGACTGATTCTTATACATGGTTTGGAATCAGTCTCTTCACTTTAGAGTCATTATAACCTCATGGGTTCTAGAGTCAAACTATTTAAAGAGTTCATTCTCCAACTCACAACAGCAACATCTCTTTGGGTGAGTTACTTAGTTGAACCTCAATTTCCTTACCTGTAAAATGAAAGTAACCATACTCTATGTTTTGGGTAGTTTTGATGATGAATAGGTAATACACATAAAGGGCTAAATGCAGGTTTGACAAGGAATCGTTTATCAATGTACGTTATTCAAGGTGTTCCCTGAACTTCTCTCATAGATACTGTAACATTCTGCTCCAAATCACTGCTAGAATAATTCTTATTCCATTCATATGTAACCACATAAATTTCCAGGATGTCTGATGTGAGTAGGTAGAACCTCAAGAGGTATTAGGCCATTATGGCACACATCTCTTCACTAAAAATAATGCCTATCATTTACTGATGAAGTAATTCATGGTAGACAATATTGTGCTTCTATACATCGAAATAATTAATCCTCATGATATAATCATTATTTTACTCTTTTTATAGGTAATGAAAAACAGGAATTCGTTGAAACTAGTGTGGCAGAGCCAGACTTCAAACTTAAATCTCTCAGACTCTAAACTCAAGACTGCCTCCTTCCAGCAGTGTCTGTTATGGGTTGACTTGTGACTCTCCTGGTTAATAGGTATGTTGAATTCTTAACCTCAAGTACCACATTATATGATCTTATTTTAAAACAAGATTATTGCAGATGTAATTAGTTAAGATGAGGAAATACTGGAGTAGGATGGAGCCCTAATACAATATTACTGGTGCCCTTATAAAAAATGAAAATCTAGACACAAACATGCACGCAGAAAGAATGTCATGTGAAGTTTCAGGAGTAAATCGAAGTGTTATAGTAGAAGACAAAAAGCTCCAAAGATGGCTAGCCAACCACTGGAAGAAGTTAGGGAAAAAGCACAGGATATATTCTCCCACAACTACCTCAAAAGGAACCAACTTGACCAATTCCTTGATCTCAGATTTCTGGCATCCAGAACTGGGAGACATTGTATTTCTATCCAGTTTGTGGTGTTCTGATAGGTCAGCCCTAGCAAATGAACACAGTCTCCTTTAATCTCCTCTCATCTCTTTCTTTTAATAAATATAGTCTGCATATTGATTCTTGCTAAAGTTTGGAATATCAAATCATCTTGATTCTTTTTGAGGTTTTTCCAGAAACTAATTTAACTTGTTAGAAAATGGTCATGGACTTCCAGCACCATGATAGACTGCATTGCTAAAGGACAACATCCTTCTACAAACAGAGAGAAATGCCAGATAGAGTAAACAAAGAAGTGTTTCAAAGTAGAGAATTAAATGATAAAGAAAGGCAAATTAGAGATAAAAGTGAAGAGAAACTTAGCAAACTAAAAAACAGAGCTAAGGAAATCACCCAAAATTCAAATCAGAGAAAGATGTAAAGATAACAGTAGTTACTACATAAAGGATATGATGGGAAGTTATGATATATGTATCATAGCAATTCTATAAAACTAAAATAAAATAGGAGAAAAACAATATTCAAGGTGGTAGTAAATGAAAAGTATCCATTAAAGAAGTGTAAGTATCAAACATATTAAACAAAAAAGTATATATACTTAACACTTCGTTTAAAAGAAGAAAAACTTCCCAAATTCAAAAGACAAAATTGTCCCAAAGTTTCTAAAAAATAATGAGTACTAGATTGACAGCAGTCTTGAAATCAACCACAACAAAGAGAAGACAATTGAAGAGTCAATATAAAGTATTGAGAAAAAATATCTGTAAACTTAGAACTGTATACCTAGTTAGGCTTTTGATCAAGTGTGAGGGCAAAATAGATATTTTTGTCAAAGACATTACCATTCACCAATTTCACTGAAAGAATATGAATAGAAATACTTCTAAAGAATAAAATTTAGCTTGAAGAAAATGGTGGAGTATAAAATAAAAAGTGAAATAGTATAAAAAAATTGTAAATGTATTATCTATAAAAAGCATTGATAGCGATGGCTAATTCTGAGTGCTTAAATTCCAAATACAGACATGGAACATGGGAGAGGTGACTGGATTTAAAAAATTCCAGAGTCTTTGTATTTGGAGGAAGTCAATAAAGATATTCATTCATGTTAGGCATGGTTAAGACAAATATTTGTTGAGACAAGCATTAAACCATTCAATTTAAGACTATTTCCAAAATAATAAAAATAGAATGCATAATTTTAAATTAATAGAGGAAATCAAGGAGTACAAAAAAATTTTGACTAATGTCTAGTCTGTACCACTATTACTGACTACCACAGAAGAACAGACAATTATTTCTCATAGTTGTAGAGGCTGAGAAGTCCAAGATCAAAGTGCTGGCACATGGTGACGTTTTTTCTGCATTCTCACATGGCGGAAGGTGGAAGGGGCAAGACAGAATGAACACACCCCACAAGTCCCTATTATAGTGGCATTAACTCATTAATGAGTGTGGAGCCCTTATGATTGGGAGGCCCCACCTGCCAATATTGTTGCATTAGAGATTACGTTTCCAACACATAAGTTTGGGGAGAGACATTCATACCATAGCAATCAATAAAATGGAATGAAACAAACAAGTAAAAGGAAGCAAGGAGACAAGAAGACCTGGAAAAACAAAAGCAAAATAAGGAAATATATCCAAATATGCCAGTAGCCTCAAAGATGTATGTAGATGAAACTACTTTGTTTAAAATCAGAGATTTTTCAATTGTATTTAAAGAAAAAAACTTGTGCTTATAAAAGACACACCAACACAAATTTTCTTTCAGTAAGACTGAAACTAAAGATAAAAAAAGAAGACATAACTGGTAATACCAATGTAGAAAAGGTTATGTAGCAATATTAAAGACAATATTGTTTTTATGTAAAATATACTATTTTTTATAAAATGGATCTTTTAATATGTTTAAGCTATACAACGGTGAATTTTTCTTGTATTAATCAATATATTCTTTATGTCTAGAACAGTATCTGGCACATAGCAGATGTCCAGAAATGTATGTTGAATAAATGTTGAATAATTACTAAAAGAAAAAAATTATCAATTCTAAGTCATCTAAGTAATTAAGAACTTAGCCTCAAAATATAAAAGAGCACACACTATGTTATATGAAAATGTCAAGGTATGTAGGCATACACACACACACACAAAATTTTAGAAGAAGGAAAACAAGGTAAACAATTTGTGAGAAATCGTGAACCTTATAATGAAATTCTCACTACCATCTGCCAGACTGTGCCACCTGTTTGAGCTAGACAATGCGACTGCTAAATTACAGGTACTGTGACTCATACTAATAACACTGTTGTGTAATATCATGCCTATGCTCTCGTCTTTGCTTATTTAATAATGTTATAAGGTGCATAGATAAATCAGTCACCTTGTTTGCTGAGCTCCTGATGCTAAAAGGACAAGGTGATCTTCAAATTCTGTTTTCAGTGTGATTATGTTGCTTTCTCCTCTACATTCTTCAATAGCATCTGGTAAGCATGGAATGTGAATTGCTAATTCAACTCTAGCTGTAAAATTAGCCCAGGTTCAGCAGAGAGTGTAGGAGCAGCTGGTAAACAATATAAGATCCCACAGGCGCCACAAGCTGAATATACTTCAACAGGATGCTGATTCATTTTTTTCCTCCTTATTCTTTTCTCTAGTGATGCTGCAAAATTTGGAAAGAGTTTCTAGACAGAAGTTAAAGTTAAGGTGGTGGGGTGGGAGGTGAAGGATTCAAAATGTAAAAGAAATAGCACAACTCTGAAAAAACAGTTTGATAAGACTAGAAATGCAAGACTTGAACCTGAATTCTTTTTCCATAACAATTAAGGCTATACCCATGGTGAACTCTCCTCTTACACTATTTTTTTTTTCAGTTCTCTTTTGCCTTTTTCATTCACATAGGCTAAAGTAATAATAGTGCTGTCATTGTCACACGAACAGTTTTAAATGTGTTTGCTTAATAAAGGAATGATGTTAGCCACTATGAATTAGGTTTTTAAAAATGTATAGGTACCATCATCACCCCACTAAATAGGTATACAGCTTAAAGATTGGGTTAAATCCACAACTGGAAAAGATATGTGCTACTGTCACAAAGTATTCTACTTCATTTGCATCTTGTTATTGCAATGTCATAGGTTGGAGTCTTTTTCCCAGGTGAACACACACTTAACCTATTGGACTGTAATCTAAATGCTCATTAACTTTTGTTTCTTTCATGGTTCAGTTAAAAGCAAAGCTTTTTATTTCCTTAATGGCTTCATTTTTCTAAGGACCAAGTCCACATCAATATACTTGTTATTATAATTTATTTGAACACATTTCTTATAGCATTTAAAAAGGCTAAAATGGAAAGAACCAATAGATAATGCCAAAGTGAGAAAGAATAAATAATAAAAATGTGGTTGCCGATATTGATGTTATATGGTAGGAAGATAAAAACAACTCAGATTATACAGTATTTCTCAACAGAAAACTATTTCATTCCGTTATTTAGGATGATGTCCAAAATGTCTGTGAAGTTCAGTGGTTAGTTTACCTTGAGATACTGAAATAAACTGTGATTTTTCAAGACAGAGAATATTACTGGCTTGGCAGTGAGCTTAAAAACAAGCACTTCTCTTATGCAGGAAGGACACATTTTCTATCACATGTTTATGTGCTTTTACTAAAGTAACACATTCCTATTAGGGTGACTAAATTAATCATATAATTCACTTTTAGAACAATAGCCACTGGTAGAAAAATAGATTCTCAAGAAAACATAAGAAGAAAAATAAGGACAAATTTTATAACTGAGTCAATTTTCCAGATAAGGAAGACAATTTTAGATGTGTGGTTATCTAGTTTTCAGAACTCTTAAGAGATCTGAGAAGCAATTTCCATTAATTATCAAAAAAATTAAGGAAGTTAGTGAATAATAAAAAAAGTGCAACTGCTTCTCTTTGAAACAAAATGCCGGACTTCCGGCAAGATGGCGACCGGGCAGCGTGGTCTGTGAGACCTCCCCGGAAGAGGACACAGAAAGACTCGGGTTCCCTCCCTGGGGGCCTGCTCCTCACACGGAACTCGGCCACTGACACCACAGAAACATCACAGCGGTTCCAGAGGCAGAAGCAGCCGCTGCCGCCACTGCTGCTGCGGTCCAGGCACTCGTCGCCGTTGCTGCTGCGGTTGGGACACTGTCATCGCCGAGGCGGTCCAGGCATTGGTTGCTGACGCCGCCGCCACCGCCGCAGTCCAGGCACTTGTCGCCATCGCTGCTGCGGTTCGGACACCATCATCGCCGCTGTGGTCCAGGAACCGTGGCAGCCACGGTCTGGACACCCGCTGCTGCCATTGCCTGGCTGAGCCTTGGATCTCCCTCTGTGTGTCTATTCCTGGCTGGCCCCCTTTCAGGCTCCGTCCAGGGTGGGACATGCCACTGAGATTAAAGACCATCTGGAGCCGTGAGACAGCACCACCTGCTGGCGACTCAAGGTAACAACACCAAAAGGGGAAACTGGCCCTGTGAATAAACTTGCCAGCTTGGGACAAAACAGCCAGAAATCAGAGCTGAAAGGACATTGAACTTGAACGAAAAGTCTCAAAGTGTGCTTGATTGGTTCTGTTAGTTTACTAACTCGATTCTATCCCTTTCGTTCTGCCCCCCCCCTTTTTTTTGTTTCTGTTTTTGTTTTAATTTTTTTTTGTTGTTGTTGTTCTCTTTCTTTTTCCTTTTCTTCTCTCTATAAACTATATCTTTATAGAAAGGAATAGCACACAAATAAGATTGGTTAGCTTGTATGTTAGCATCAATGTATGTTTTAATGGTTTTTTTGTATCGGAATTGGTCAGTTTGTAGCCGTGTTCTACTGTTTTTATCTGTTTCAGTTTTTGTCTCTCTCTCCATTTGTTAGTACACCTGTCTGTTCTCTCCCTTACCCTTCTCTCTTTCTACCCCCCCCACACTGTCTCCCCCATTCACTTCCCTCTGTTAACCTCATTTTATTTCAGGGAGCAAACCTATAACCCCAATGCATGGCCAGATTTCAAAGCAGTGGGAAGTGGGTTTCAGATAATCCACACACCTGACAGCAGACACCAGATACCAGGACCTGCAGATAGAGTTTGAATCACAGCTCCCCCCCCTTAAGTAAATCTCAAAAGTGTAAAAAGGGACCACCCGAATCTACAGTGCAAGTCCAGAATCGAACAAAGTAAGAGGCTATACATAAAGAAGAATAGGAGATTGAACAAACAGAAGTAAAAGCAACCCCTCCACAGTTGAATAACAGAATTAAAGAAGACGGTGACATGGAGGAAAGGAAAAAGTAGGGAGGAAAAAACAGCACAAATGAAGAAAAACC
>CAUYQG010051152.1:0-18984 GCA_963574415.1 Tarsius wallacei | reverse complement strand
GGCTCGGTGGCTCAGCCTGTAATCCCGCGCCTTGGGAGGCTGAGGTGAGTGGATTGCCTGAGCCCGCGGGTTCGAGACCCGCCTGGGCAGGCAAAACCTCATCTCTACAATAAATCAAAAATATTAGCCGGGCGTGGTAACGCGTGCCTGTAGTTCCGGCTACTCGGAAGGCCGAGGCGGAAGGATCGCCGGAGCCCAGCAGGTCGAGGCTGCGGTGGCCGGGAGTGGCCATTGCACTCCAGTCTGGGCGATCCAGTGGGACTCCAACTCAAAAAAAAAAAGAATGTTCTTAATGGCATCCAAAATGGTGAATTTTTTCCCAGAAGAACTTTGCCTGGATCCATCAGAGAAATCACTATCTATGGCAGCCATAGCCTTATGAAATGTGTTTCTTAAATAATACGAATTGAAAGTTGAATGACTCCTTAATCCTTTGACTGCAGAATGGTGGTTGTGTTAGCAGGAATGTAAACATTTATCCACTTGTGCCTCTCCATCAGTGCTTTTGAGTGACTAGGTGCATTGTCAGTAAGCATTAGCATTTTGAAAGGAATCTTCTTTTTTTCACGAACAGTTGGTCTCAACAGTGGCTTAAGATAATTCATTAAACTATGCTCTAAACAGATGTACTGTCACTCAGGCTTTGTTGTTCCATTTTTCGAGTACAGGCAGAGTAGATTTAGTATAAGTCTTAAAGGCTCTGGGATTTTCAGAATGGTTAGTGAGCTTTGGCTTCCATTCATGGCACCAGTTACATTAGCCTCTAACAAGAGAGTCAGCCTGTCCTTTAAAGCCAGCCATTGACTTCTGTCTAGTGTGAAAGTCCTAGATTGCATCTTCTTCCAGTAGAATGCTGATTTATCTCCATTGAAAGTCTTGTTCATTACAGCCACCATCATCTTAGCTAGGGCTTCTAGATAACTTGGTGCAACTTGTACCTTAGCACTTGCTCCTTCACCTTGCACTGTTATGTTATGGCAATGGCTTTTTTTCTTAAACCTCTTTGTTTCACGTGAACACTTAGAGACCATTGTAGGGTTATTATCTCACCTAATTTCAGTATTCTTGTGTCTCAGGAAATAGGGAAGCATAAGGAGAAGGAGAGGGATGGGGAAAGGCAGGTCAGTGGGGTAGTCAGAACACATGAACATTTTTTATTAAGTTTGCTGTTTTATATATGTGCAGGGTTTATAGTACCCCAAAACAATTACAGTAGTAACATCAAAGATCACTGATGACAGGTTATCATGACATATGTAATAGTAATGAAAATGTTTGAAATATTGTGAGAATTGCCAAACTGTGACACAGTAATGGGAAGTGAACACATGCTTTTGGAACGATGGCATTGATAGGCTTGCTCAATGCAGGACTGCCACACACCTTTAGTTTGTAAACAACACAATATCTGGGAGGCACAATAAAAGCAGAGTACAGTAAAATGAGGTATGCCTGCTTTCTCTGCTATTGAACTTTTTCTTTTTTTGGATGGGTCTGGTTTTAGTGATAGATGGCTATAGATTCACGGCCTTCCATTTCTTCCTTAGAGTTTACTTTGTCTTCATTCTCTCCTGATGACTACTATTTTACCTATTTCCTTTGTCTTCCTTAACTTTTTTTCCTCCTCGCTTATTTTTGTCTTCATTTGTATTATTTCTGCATATCTCAGAGAAAGTTGTGTTCTGTCTTTTTTCAGAGGCTCTTCCTGTTGTTTATTTAGGTATTTTGTACTCACCTCCTCTGCTTTTTACCTTGCCTCATTACTTACCCTATTTCTTTTGTCATCATCAAAGAACAAGAGAGAATGTGGGACTTGCAATTAGAAAACTTTAGCTTCTATGCTGACTTAGAATCATGATTTTTTTAGTTCGAAACTATCAGGCTTAGCATTTTCTATAGATAATCCCATTCGATATATATAACAGCATGTAAGAATTATTGTTCTTGCTATAAGGGTGGAAAAACTAGAGTTTGGTATTGTTTTTTTGAGACATGGTCTCACTCTGTTGCCCAGGCTGGAGTATAGTGGTGTGATCATAGCTCACCATAGCCTCAAACTCCTGGGCTCAAGTGATCTCCTGTCTCAGCCTCCTGAGTAACAGGGACTACAGTATGTGACACCATGTCCAGCTAATTTTTTATTTTTATTTTTTATAATGACCGGGTCTGTATATTATCCAGGCTGGTCTAGGACTTCTGACCTCAAGCAGTTTTCCCACCTCAGCCTCCCAAAGTGTTGGGATTAATGAAATAACAGCAGTGGAGCTGAACATTTTTAAATGCTTTTAACGGAAGTAGCAATCTTCAGAACTTTTGCACTTAGGGATGAAACTATACTGTTTGAACCTAGGCAAGTCACTTAATCTTTTTAGCTTTAGTTGTTGAGATAATGTATGTGAAAGTACTTTGTAAGTGATCAGAAATTCATTTTTACTCATGTTGGATGTTATCCTATGTTGGCATCTTCACTTCTTTGTATGAAACTACTTAGTTTTTTTCTATATTCAAAATCAAAGAAAAACTTTCTTTTAGGTCCAGTGACCCTCTGCAGTTGTTTTTCTCTTTTCATTTGGGGTTCATTTGTTGAAATATAAAAATAACCCCTCCCCCAAACAAGCAAACAACAACAACAAAAAAAACAACCCTATTTGCTGTTTTTCATTTTTCACCTTCAATTCAGTCCTTAACCCCTTGCAGTTTAGGTTAGATTTCCTGATGCCACATTCATTGTCTCTTCAGTTTCTGCAGCATATTACATTTTTACTATTAACACCTTGTCAAAGGTTTTTCTTGGTTTAGGTGATACTGCTTTCTTCTGTTTCTGACTATTTTTCTCTATTCCTTTCTTGTAACCTATGTGTAAATGTTTCCTTACTATTATCTTTGGCCCTTCTCTCTATACACTTACTTTTTGAAATCAGCTACACCCATGAATCTAATGATTAGCTCTAGTATATCTCCCCCTCTGAATCTCATTATTTTCCTAGCTTTTATCCTGTTTCTAGCTATTAGTCTCCTTAGATGTTCCATCATGACCTTGGACTTAAGATGCTCCCAGTTCAGTTAATCACCTTCCTTTCCTGTTCTTTTGGTTTTTGGTTTTTGTTCCTTTATAGTCATGTAGACTTGGTACTTCAGGTCTCTTTTAATTCCATTGGCTTTTAGTCCTATTAGCTTTTACCTCTTAACCTTCAGCTCTGTATTCCCACTGTTTCACTTTTTCCATTTTCTTCTCATGCTCATTATCTTCTCTATAGCTTGTTTGAGTCTTTCTGATTCTTATATCAGATCAATCTTTTTTTGCTAAGGTATTTTCTTTCTTTTTTTTTGAGTCAGAGTCTCACTCTGTCTCACAGGCTAGAGTATAGTGGTACGCTTATGGCCACTGCAGCCTTGACCTGCTGGGCTCAGGCGATCCCTCCACCTCAGTGTTCCACGTAGCTGGAACTACAGGCGTGAGCCACCACATCTTGCTAATGTTTCTTGATTTATTGTATAGACGAGTTCTCACCAAGTTGCCCCAGCTGGTTTCGAACCCCTGGGCTTAGGCAGTCCCCTCACCTCTGCCTCCCAAAGTGCTGGGATGACAGGCATGAGCCACAGTGCCTGGCCACTAAGGTACTTTCAGGAGCTTTCTATGACTTGCTGAATAATGTTCAAACAACTTGTTTTATGAGATTTTAAAAATCTAGTTGTCTTAGTTTGTCTTTCGTCTTTTGATCCTCCATTGTGCTTTAGAGTTGATATACTCTCACTGTGTTTTCTTGGATTGTCCTTATCCCTCATCTTCTAATAAAGCCCATGTTCTATGGATACTCAAGGCCCCACTCAAACTTAAATGTTCATTAAGTTGACACTAGTCTGCCTCTCCTTAAAAGTAATTTTGTCTTCCAAATTCATAAGACCTATAGTTTTGTAAGAGATGTGTAAGTAATAATTTTTTATATCATCACTGTTATAGTAGGTACTTATTTTGCCTCTTTTCTAGACTGTAACAGTGTTTAGGAAAGGATCCATGTCTGTTTTGTCTTTGCCTGTAGCTCCTGGCACAGTGTTATATACATATTAGATATCCAATAAATTATTGCCATGTTAATGAATGGTAGAGGTACATTTTAAAATTGTATCTTAAATTCCCATGATAGAAATTGATACATTTAAGTGTTTTTTCCTTATATGTTATACATACATGTTCATATTCATAAACGGAAATAAGATGATAAGAAAAGCAAGAGGAATAGTGTAAATTTGTATGTATGATTTAATTTTTCATAAGAATTTTGATGAGTCAAATGAATTGTTTCTATTTTGAAGAATTTTATTTGATTTTATTTTTCTAATAATGTCAGCTGTTACTTGGCTTCCCACTGACTTGTATTACAATTTTTTTTTCCCATAATGGTCAAAGTTTTATTTCTGTATTGTAAAAGCACACTTAAGGCAATAAAGTTTTAGAAATATATATTTAAAGGAGAAAGATGTTTCTCCAAAGATTAAAAGTAGTACTTTGAACTATGTTAACATTATATAGTATTACAGTATACTGGGGAGTGATTAAAAGGGGTAAAAATAAACATTGAACATAAAGTGCTAGTAGAAAATCTTTAGCAATATAACTATTTGCTTATAACTAAACTTATGTCACAAATAGCAGTTTGACTAGAATATTACTGACTGCTTACATAGGTATTCTGCACACTCCCTATTACCTCTTCTGTCAGGTTTTTTTTTTTTTTTTTGGTATTTTTTTTTTTTTTAATTTTTATTTTAAAGATGTGGGATACAATTCAGGGTTAGGTATACAAATGTTCATAATGCAGTTACCCTTGTTGATGAGGTGTGTCCCGTGCCCCCAGTAAATTCCCACTACTGCCAATCCCCGTCCCACCCCTACCAATAGTTTCCCGCTACTGCCAATCCTTTTCTTATAGTACTATGATAATTGTTCAAGGTCAGATTATGAGTGAGAACATGTGATACTCAGTTCTTTGTTTCTGAGTAGATCGTTCAGTATTATAGACTCTAAGTCCAACCAAGTTGCTGTGAAGTTCATAATTTTGTCCTTCTTTATGGCTGCATAGTATTCCATCATGCATATGTACCACATTTTTTTTGTCCGGTCCTCTTTCGATGGGCAGCATGGTTGGTTCCATGTTTTTGCTATTGTTAACAATGCTGCAGTAAACATACATGTGCAGGTATCTTTTTCATAGAATGATTTGAATTCCTCCAGGTATATTCCCAGTAGGGAGATTGCAGGATTGTATGCAGTTTGTTTTTCTTATTGTTTCTGTGCATCCTTGCCCACTAAAGTTGGTATAATTAATCATTTTATCTTTGGAATAAAAATGATAATAATACATCAAGCTGATGATTAAGGATATCCTTTCTCAATCCAAGTTACGACAGAAACTTGTTTGAATCCAATTCTGCTAATCATTTTATTAGAAGAATTATATCAGGAAAGATCCTGAAATTAATAAACTGTTCTTAGCTGGTTAGACTCCCTTAGGAGATTGTGATCATATCATAATTATACTTAAATTTTGTTGTTGTTGTTTGTAGAGAGGTCTTGCTATGTTGCCCAGGCTGGTCTCTTAACTTCTGGCCTCAAGCAGTCCTCTTGCCTTGGCCCCTCAAAGTGCTGCCATTACTGCGTCAGCAACTAAACTGGCCAAAATTATACATTTTGACTGTGGCAAATCTTCATCATTTAATAATGAACTATCTGTTGGAAGTTAGCCAAGCATGTATTGTTACCTGAATTATTGAGGAGAGGGGATACCTCCAGGTGAAAGGAAAGCCTAGTTATATCCATATGCAGTGAAAGATCAAAGATGATGAAAATATTATGGAATTGGGAAGACAATCAGTACAAAAATTGTAGGCTTTACAGCCCTAAACCCGACCTATACAATTCCAGTGCCACGGTGTGGAAACACTGGCATGCTATTTAGTGTCTTAGTATCTTTGAGCCTCAACTTAGCTAATATGTCAGAACTGAATAACTCTGGTTATCATGAAAACTTAATGAATTAATTCCTTCTTAAGTCCCTTAAGCTATAAATTTCTGTTAAGTGAAGGATGCCTTCTGCCTAACAATGTATTTCTAACACATTGACTGAATATTAGATATGTTCCTGAGCTTGAAAGATAATTTTATTTTCTACATACTATTTACAGAGGAGGAAGTTGAAACCAAGGGAAGTCAAATAATTTACCAGTATTACTTACGGAATTAGTGAAGAATATGGAACTAAATGGGTCATTTATTATTTTTATTGTTATGTAATGCCCCCTTTATGTTTACATGTTACAAATACATGTACATTTCTTAATTTGGTTTCAGGAGTTCTTTTGTTTTTGTAGGACTGATTTTTTTTTTTAAACAATTCTGATTTCAGATGTTTACTTAACATTGTTCTGGCTGAAAGAACGTAGTTGCTTTTTAAAAATTATCACTGCCATTTAGAAACTTGCAGTGTGACATTTTCTTCTGTTGGAACTTTATTTAATAATATTGCACCATGGGAAATTGGACTTTAGATCTGGAAATCAAAATTTAGAGCCTTGAAAGTATAATCATATCTTAATGACAGGATAAAATGAACATGTAAGGATATTTTGTCATTGTTCAATTTATGTTTTATGTTTTAGATGGAAATAGAGAAGCTGAAAAAAGCTGTCCTGTCTTGAAATGGTGTGGACCCAGTGTTCCTAATGTTCCAGGGATTCAGAAGCAACACTATGAACTTCAACTGACTTGTTACTTAAAATTAGTGAATGCTGATGTTGTGATAAGGAAGTATGAGTATATGAAGTATAATATCTATAGAAAAGTAGAGTGAGAGTGAATTTTTTTATATATATATTGTTTTGCCAATATGAAAAAAAAAGAGGCCTTATTTCTTACTGTGCTGGGATTGCAAACAATTTTTAAAAATTTGTTTGCTTGAAAATACTACTGAATCTGTATAAAAAGGAAAGAAAGTTCGCAATAGTTTTTTTTATTAAACTTGTATTATTTTTAAAGAGATCTATACTATAAATATGGTGATATCTTTACAAGTAATCTGTAGGATATATTGTTTGAGAGGGACAAATTAGCTTTTAGTAACTGTATTCACTACTTTTCCCATAATGAGTATAGGGACATAAACTGTGTGTGTGTGTGTGTGTGTGTGTGTGTGTGTGTGTGTGTGTTCACTTTTAGCATTTTACCCAGGATTACACTGTTGTGCCTGTTTGTCTGCAGTGCTGTTTATATCTTGGGTGATGAGATAGTTACCTAGCTATAAACCACATTACTCACCCATACATATAATAAGAACTGATGAAATAATCAAAATAATTTCTTCAACTTTTAGAATATTTTATATTGCTTGCACTATAGGATTCATAAAAGGAATTCAGTTACAAATGAATTGTTAAACATTATTTGGGAAAATATGAACTTTATTTTAAATTCATTAGGTCTGAGGAATCTGAAAATGTTAATTTAACCCTTAACTTGTGCCTAGAAACTACAGCACATATAAAATATGTAAACACCAGCCTTACTCCTGTGCTTTTCTGCTTATTTTACAGTCTCGAATACTACTCATTTCGTTATCTTGTGATTTGGTTCTCTGTGCTCCTCTTTATAATTTTTAATGGTAATACGAGGAAAACAACACCCAAAGCTTTCCAGAACTCAGTGTGAGGTTTCATACTCTGGTAAAATACTCAGGTTTTACAGTGTAAAATTTGCCTAGTAGACCAAACTAATCTGTGGAGTTCAAAGAACTGTTATTTAGGTATCAACTTTATAAAGAGTGTTAGTATGTCATAAAACTTTATAAAGTGTTAGTATGTCATAAAACAAAACATTATAGCTTATTTTAAACCCATATAGTTGACCGTATTCAAAATACATTTTTGCAGAATGGATGAATTAGTAGCTTCTTTGGAGTTACTGTTGAATATTTTAAAATGTTATATCTTATAGGTCACATGTCTGAAAACACAGATAGGTTTCTTAAAAATTTTTGAACTTTTAAATCTTTTTCATTTGCAAAAAAATTAGGTTTGAAGCTTTATTGTAGTAAATGAGTTTCAGATTTTGAGTACTAATTATCATGCTTCCATTTTTTTGTTGTTTTAAACTACCAGACAAATATTTTTTCTTTACGTTTTAGTCTTACAGTACAGAAATGTTGTGTAAATGAAATTTGTCATGTTTCAAATAAAGAGAACTGAAGTAGAAAATAATGGAAATGCCAATACACATTTACCTAATGATTTAATTTACAGCTTATATTAGGGTTTTTGGGGAATGTTCATTATGTATTGAGAAATGTACATTATAACTCTTTCAAGTCTTTGGGCTCTTCTAATGAGTTCACTACCGAACAAAATTGTTCCTTTCCGTTCTGTTTTTAAACGATTATTTAATTGAATGATTTCATCTTTGTTAAACAAATTAAATCTCACTTTCTTTTAATGATAGATCTTGGGTAAAAACAAAAACCTTGCATTCTAGACATCATCCTCCAGCTTTCTCACTGGAAAATCTATTGGCACAATCCCATCCCACCATAATAATGTGGTAGGGTAAGGTTCCAGCAGATTTCAGTCTATTCTTAAGGTTTTGGTTGGTCATTTTCTCACTAGTACATGAAATCAAGATGGTCATGAGTGCTGAAATACAGTTAAGGTTTTTGCCTGTATACTCCTCAGCCAGAATAGAGAAGTAATTGAAGTGCTATGTATCTGTTTATCTGCCCTTGACAAAATAATAAAGAAAACCAAACAAACTTGAGCCTAAAGGGAAAATAGATTTTTTTATTCTAGCAACTTACTCGTTGCTCCTGATATGGGAACTTTAATTAATTTCTGTTCCTAAAGTTTATATCACAAAATGATATGTAATAATAATAGACTACTTGAGGTAAATCATTAATTTTTTTTCTACATATGAGTTAAATAACAGACTAAAGGTGAACAGAATGGAATCTGTCATTGCCAAATTATTAATGAATGTATAGTTCAGGTTTGCTATTCTTTGAAACACATAATAGTAATAATTTTGTAATTGTATTTCAATGTTACGTTTTCTGTGTGACCACTAAGCTTCTGTCTTATTATAAGCTGTTTCTTTTTACATAATTTAAGTCTGAAGATGTAAAGAGAAAATAGGCTGTGTAACAGAAGATGTTCTTTCTCATGTTCCTTCCTATGATCACAGAAAAAAAGGTTCATGTGCTCTAGATTTTTTGACAAAGATTATGATTGCATTTAAACTTGAAATGTATGAGCAGAATGGGACAATCAGTTAAATCAGAAATGAGAAGTATTATAATTTTATGGCCTTGTTTTGCTGTAGCAATAAAGTGACCAAGTGCAATGACGTGATTTAATAAAATCATCTTTTAAAAGTTGCTGCTATGAATATGTTTAGCTATAAAAATTTACCCTGACTTGCTTTCAAAAACTATTATGAAATTCAGGTGATGTTGTGGTAATTTAACATTCCAAAAACACAAAGTATGGGACTCTTAAAATAGCATCCGTCACTGACTTGTTTACAGGTGTAAAAGCATGTGTCTCCCTCAAAAAGAAAAATTAATAATAAAAAATTGTATTGCCAGTTGTGTCAGTCTTTATTGGTTATTTTTCATTAACCTCAGTAAATATGTATTGCAGAGTATGATGGAAATTACATTACTTTGAATTTTTCAAATAAAAGAGTAAATAGTAAACTAAAAGTGTTAAAAGGTCTAGACTTGAAGTCTGACACAAACCACCCAGACTTTGTGCCAGATGCAGATTTCTCCGAAACACCCATCTGATCATCATAGGCCCAAGTCTTTTGCAGCAGAGTAATAGAGAAGTGTGGAACTGAAAAAGAAGCTACGCAATTAAGTCCTATTAATTGAAGGCTGAAAACCTGAAAACCAAGGAGTGGGAGACATGCTCTTAGGGAAGACAACAGATTTAAGAAGAGTAGGTTTCAGATGACATACTGAATTTGTAGTCTTCTCTTTCCTTTGTGTTATGCAGCAGATAATTGCTAGCCGTTCAAAGGTGGGTATTCACACTCACAAGTGTCTTTATAGATGCTTGTGCTATATATTCAAATGTGTAACAGAAAAAACAGTTGTTCTGAAGAAAGGCTTGATTAAAATCCCTTATGTCCCAGGAGAGAAAATTGACAAGATATGTAACACCAAGACATACCTGTTAGTTACGGAACTTTAAGAATAAAGCATGAATGTTGACCTAAAAAATGAAAATCTTAATTGACTAATAACACCATAAGTAGAAATATATTTAAAGCTCTACCACTGAAGAAGGCAACAAAGCCAGATGTTAGCTATGTTTTAACTGATCTTCATTTAAACTACTCAAAGCTATAGAAAAACATGGAACTTTCTCCAGTTTCTTTATGAATCCAGCATAACTTTAATATCTAAACCTGATCACCATGGCCAGTCTCACTTTAAAATTTTGGTTATCAGGAAATTTATCAATTTTGTTTTGTTGTATGAAAATATGAGAAATATGTTGATAAAGGCAAAACACTTCCCTGGGGGGTGGGGGGGTGGTGACACAGTGGCAGTTTAGCATCGCTGCCTTGATGCATGTCCAGCAGTTCCAGTCACCATTGATTTATACCATCAGTGCAAGTCTCAGCACAATGAGGGAAAAAGCATCTTTTGACCTTGTGGACCACACTTTGAGAACTGCTGACCTAAGATAACCTAATATGGACCCTAGATGTAGTAGGCAATCAGTAAATGTTGAGTAGCTGATTCAATAAAAAATAATAAAAAGCAAAAAGTTGCAAAAAGGTGGTGGTTTCTTTACACCTTGTCTTTACCGTCTCCTGTTTTGTCTTCTTTCCTCTTCAGATATTCAAGTATTATCTCCTCAGGACTAACCACTGTCC
Organism: Tarsius wallacei; assembly: GCA_963574415.1. Classification (NCBI taxonomy): domain Eukaryota; kingdom Metazoa; phylum Chordata; class Mammalia; order Primates; family Tarsiidae; genus Tarsius; species Tarsius wallacei. The sequence continues at coordinate 8,054 of CAUYQG010051152.1, read as the reverse complement.
TGCCAATTGCTGTACAGTAGCCATGTTTCCAGGGATCTGCATTAGACTCTTGAAACATGTTTAACAAATTTTATATACTGGACTTAAAGTGGCCAAGTTTACCCTACATTTTATAGGAAACGTAGCTTTAAATATTAGACATATCAAACACTCATAGCTAATATTTGTGATTTCTGCTTACCATATACCGAGCACTGTTCCAAGTAATTGCCATCTAATTTAGCTATCTGACTATCCTATTAATCATCTCAACAATCCTTTGTGCTAGGTGTTGTTATACTCTGCGAATGATGAAACAGGCTCAGGAAGGGTAAGCGACTTGACCAAAGCCACTGAACAAAGAAGGGATGGAGCCAAGCTGAGCCGAGGCAGCCTGGGTTTGAAGCCTGTGATCTTCAGTTTTAATGCCTCTCAATCTATACAGATCATATGCGGGAGAGAAGTCGGTGCAATCAGAATTTCTTCTGGTTCTACTTTTTTCACAATTCTTTTAAAAGTAACAGTTTTTCCATTGCTGAGAGACTCTAAAAAGGCCGTGTTCAGTGGACTCATAGTCTGATTAGATTTCTCTATGTGACGTGGTTGCGTATGAGTTAAGGTTTTAGGAAACATGAGTGTACGTCTTGCAAGCTCAAATGATTTTCATGGTTTTTCAGCAAAAGCTTAATAAAGAACCCTACTAGCTTCCATAAAGAAATCAAATAACCGCTAGGTGGCAGTCAAAGCCCAGCTTCTGATGTTTTTTGCGTCAACCACGGATACTGGTGGTAGCTGCAAATAAGTTGCAGGGGCTCCAACCCGCTAAATTTACCCAGTACTGGGATACAACTCCCCACCTCTTCTAGCCCGACTGCTTTCCCAAGCTAAGTGCCACATGATAGAGTGCAAGGGGTCAGGACTTCGAAAGACTGGGCTTTGAAAGCTGACTCTAAAAGTACCTATGTGAACTTGGCAAATCTTACCACTTAATTTTAGATCTAAAATAAAATAAACTGCCACAATTTAGATCCTTGTCGTGTACTCAAAGAAGAGGTGGGGGGGCTCCTAAACTCTGGGAGAACAATCAAGTCAGCAGCAACAAAACCATTTTGTTCTTGTTTGTTGTGTCTGAGGCCTCGAAGCTCCTTTGACCCCAGCTTGTTGTAGTGGGTCTGGGCCCTTTCTCACAGTTGTCCTGTGTCTCCATTTTGTCCTGCACTGTGTCCCTACTTCAGGCAAAATGAAAGCAAATTCCATCTATAGTTGCTTACATAACAAGCTCATGAAATGGTGAACTTGTGCTGTGAGCTTCTTAAAGAGTTTCTGGTGGGGCGTCTTTTGTTTGCTCACTTCTTTCTCCTCCCCAACGTCACATACAATTCACACAGAGCTGGAGTCTAACAGCACAGCCCAGAGCAGGTAGTCAGTGGAGAATCCATGGTGCCATGACCATGCCTGAAAAGGAAAATCCATTTTCAGCTCAAATTCTAGGAAGGAAATGACTTTTCTTTCCAGAAGGGGTTTAAAATATCCATCTTGTGGTCATGTCATGACTATGGGGGTCACAGAAGTAGAGAATAGTACTCCCCAGCAAGAACACAGCCATTGGAAAGACTGGATTTTGTCCTGTATAGGAGGACAGAGCAACACAATATCACACAGTTCTTTTCACTGACAAAATAACAGCCGGCCATGCACAGTACACTTGAGGGAAAAAGCAAAACTTTTCATGGCTATCAGTTGGTCTTGGCCCAGGGATTAGACAGTATTTTGAACAAGTGACAAAACTAGTGATTATGATTTTTACTGGTGTAAAGCTTCTGGTGTATGAGAGACAACATAGAATACTTAAAAGTATTCAGTAAAAGGGACCATTTCCTTAGTCTCATCAAAATTGTCAACAGTCCCAACATTGGAGGGACAGAAATAGAGAGTGAAAATAACATATATTCCATTCATTGCATTTGTGAATGTCCATATAATGCAAAAATATATATGTATTAATTTTATCTTGATCTAAGCCTTTGTTCTCACTGATGGCAGGAAAGAAAAAATCTGTCAGTCAAAGGCAACAATCTCATCTGGTTTAAATTGTAAACTGCCATAATATAGAATATAAGTAGCAATCAAGACAAATGGGCTTGTTTCTCCTCACTCAAGGGACCTGCCTTTGCTCTTAGTGTGGTGTCTGGGTGGGTAGAAAGTGGATACATCCTTTTGGCAGCAGGAGTAGGCAAGACTTCAGGTCTGTGTGCCGTGCCTTAAGTCTTTATTGGCCTCCAGGGCCTGTGAGTTTTAACTAGTCAGCTGGGGGCTTGCTGTCTGGTATCCACTAAGGTTTTGCTGGTCCTGCTTGGTTCTTTATGGCATCATGCTGATACATACTTGATTTCCACCAAAACCTCCAAAAACAAGTCTGAATTAAGTGCCTCTTCTTGCCAACTCAGTTTTCCCAATAGTTATTAAAGCTTCCCCCAACTCAAGCATCCACATGTTTCTAGGTCATGCTATACTCTACCAAAAAGAGAGATCATTGTAACACCTGCCTCATTCACTCTTCTTGATTTTGATACTCATTGTCTTGGCTCAACATTAGATAAGAAGCCTGGCTTCTCATGAGGCCCCCCCGGGAAGTTTGAAACCCCACGACATGTCCTTTGGTTGTGGGTCTTTACAAGCACAGCTGTGTGATTCTGAGACTTGCTTCCTTGGCCTACTCGCCTCCCCAGTTGCGTGTTGACCTGAGAAGATACTTTCATCTCTTACCTGCTCTGCTCTTGCTTTTTGCCTGCTCTGCCTGGATCCCTCCTGTCAAAAACCAGAGGGTCTGTATTTGTTTTCTGTCGCTGCTGTAATTGCCACAGATTTAGTGCCATCAAACAATAGAAATGTATTCTATGCTGAAGGTCAGAAGTCTGACTTGGATCTTGTGGGGCAAAAATCAAGACATAGGTAGGGCTGAGTTCTTTCCTGGAGGCTCTAGGGGAGAATTTATATCTTGCTTTTTTTAATCTCTAGAAGCTTCTGACATTTCTTGGTTCATGGCCCCCTTTCTCCATTTTCAAAGCCAGCAATGGTGGGTGGATTTCTTCTTACACTGCATCACTCCAACCTTCGTGTATAATCACATCTCCCTGACTCTGGCTCCCTCTCCATTTTTAAGAACTCTAGAGATTACACTGGGTCCGCCTGGATAATCCAGGCTTTTCTCCACATCTCACGATTCTAACTTAACTACATCTGTGAAATCCCTTTTTTTCCAGGTGAGGTAACATGTTCACAGGCTCCTGGGACTAGCCTGTGTACATCCATGGTGGTGGTGATGGGTTGGATATTATTTTGCCAGCCACAGGCTCTCTGTGTCCTGTCAGATTGAAATGTTCCCATACCCTTGCCTTCTTTTCCCTATCTATGGTATTCACCCTTCCTTTTTTTCTGGCAGTACTGTTGAAAAGGCCTCAGGGAGAGAATTCAGCTCACCAGTGAGAGGAAGTACATTTTAGCGGGTGTGTTTCAAAAAATTATCCTCCATGTAAATAGTGACTTGCTCATGGAGTTCTTGGGTCAGACTTGGAACTATGCCTTGCTATACAAATCCTTCATAATCTTCATAATCCCCTGAGGTAAAAGAAAAATGGAACCAAATAAAACAAAGAACACTTTACATATTATTTTATATACAATGGATAGCTGGACTGGCTGGATGATGGTTTTCTATTACAACAAGGACTCTGATGCTCCAAATGAAAAGTTCTAGGTAAGTAGAAACTTCATCATCACCTTTAAAATTGTTTTGCTGTTGTTTTGTTTCATTTATTTATTTGTATTTTGCATTGTCTGTTGTCTATAAGGCATTCCTGCCACATCCTTCTGCGTTCTTCACCGCATTGTAGATGAGAAGCCAGAAGTGCATATCCTAGAATCCACTTCTCCTGTGGGTTGAGAGGCAAAAGAGAAGAGGCATTCTTCTCCAGGTGCAGCTGTGGGTACCTGGTGGGCAAAGTGCAGATGGAGAAGTGGGGAGTTAGCAGGCTTGTCCTGGGAACCACCGGCACCTGCACAGTGATGACTGCACTGGGGCATCTTCTTGGGTTTACTTTCGTCCAAATTTTTCTTGAATCCGCTCAGCTACAGCTGTGATTCCAAAGCTCTTTGGTTTTCTCCTCCTCCCTTTCCTTGCTGTGGAGTTGTAGGGGTTTCCTGAAGTCTCTGTGATATGTTGTGAGCTCTTGGAAACAACCTGCTTTGGAGCTGTAGGCTGAGGTTTTTAGTGATATGTCCTACTGTCCCCCAGCCTTTCCATCAGGTGTGTAGACTCCAGTTCCCTAGATTAAAACCTTTCCTACTTGACATGCAAACAGTTGGGTCTGTTTCTAAACTGAATTTTGACTAATGAAGGATTTGGTTTTGTTTCACATCTTTTGTTGTTATATTTTCATTGTGAAAACTTAGAAAATATCAAAGTATAAAAATTTCTGGCCAGGTGCGGTGGCTCAAGCCTGCAATCCCAGCACTTTGGGAGGCTGAGGTGAGGGGATTGCCTGAGCCCACAGGTTCAAGACCAGCCTGAGCAACTTGGCGAGACCTCATCTCTACAATAAATCAAAAAATTAGCCAGACGTGGTAGCACACACCTGTAGTTCCGGCTACTTGGAAGGCTGAGGTGGAAGGACCGCAGGAGCCCAGCTCACGGAACCCATGAGCGTGCCACTGCACTCCAGCCTGGGCAACGAGGTGAGACTCCAACTCAAAAAAAAAAAAATTCCCACAAATCCAAATCCACTAATCAGAGATAACAACTGTAAACAATATTTTTTGCATGTTATATGTATAGATATACACTTTTTTCCCCAAATAAAATGGTACATACACTTTTGGATATTTTATCATTTGACGTTAAAAATTTTTTTTCACATCATTAGATAGTTTTCAAAACATGAATTTACATGCTATGCATTAACTTCATTGAATGTTTATATTATATTTAGCTAATTTACTTAGTTTGACATTTATGTGGGTTTCAGTTTTTCACTATAAAAATAACATTGTGATAAACATTCTTTTCTATAAATATCTGAACACATCTCCTTTCTTTGAAAGAAAGGCCTAGAAATGGCATTACCAACGGGGTTAATGGTATGAACATCTTTAGTGATTTGATAAATATGGCCAGTGGTCCTCTAAATATGTTGTACCAATTTACATTCCACACACGTTTCTTAACAAGGCTTAGATCAGTCTGCATGGGGTATGGGTAAGCTGACCATACATTCAAGGTTGCCTGGAGAGCCCAGTGTACCGTGGCATGGGTGATACATTTTGTACTATCCCAGCCATAGATGATATTAATAGAAATCCATGGTGAGGAAAGGAGAGAAAGGTGTGACTAGAGGACAATTAATAAGCGAATGTTTTTCTCATCCTGATGCATCGTCCCAGATTAAACTTTTCCATTTTGAGTTTTTTGTCCTGTTAGGATGAGTTCCTTACCACAAAGCATTGTGTTTCTTTTTCTTTTTTTTTTTTTTGAGTTAGAGTCTCACTCCATTGCCCAGGCTGGAGTGCAGTGGCCCACTCACCATCATCCCAGCATTGACCTGTTGGGCTCTGGTGATCTTTCCACCTCAGCCTTCCAAGTAGCTGGAACCACAGGCACTCGCCACCATGTTCGGCTAATTTTTTATTTATTGTAGAAATGAGGTCTCACCAAATTTCCAGGGCTGGTCTCGAACCCGTGAGCTCGGGCAATTCTCTCACCTCAGCCTCCTGACGTGCTGGGATTACAGGCCTGAGCCACCGTGCCCGGCCAGCATTGTATTTTTAGAGCAAATTGTCTACTAGAAATCCTACCTTGTAGATCTTGTATACCTGTCTAACACAGATTAAATTCACCAGTTGGCACCTACATAGTACTTTGATGCCTGACATTTAAAACCCTTCCCGGTGTGATCTGGACCAACTCCTCCAGTTTTTTTTTGTTTTTTTTTTTTAGTTTTTCTGTTATAGTCATCCTCTACAAGGCACACATGCTTCAAGCTACACCGTAGCAATAATACTAGTGGTGAAAGGAGCAGCAGTAATGGTAATAACTGAAGTAAGTAGTGGTAGTAAGGGTAGCTATCACTTATTAAAGACTTATAATGTGCCAGGCACTATTCTAATTTTTGATGTTTTCTTATGAAAATTATTCATATGAATAATTATTTATATGTAACTCTAACAACCCTATAAGGCAGGCAATGTTAGCAAATTCTATATTTTGATGCATGTTACAAAAATCCAGTACAGTGCTATTTTTTTTCTTTTCTTTTCTTTTTTTGAGTCAGAGTCTCACTCTGTCACCCAGACTGGAGAGCAGTCGCATGCTCATGGCCACCTCAGCCTCGACCTGCTGGGCTCTGGTGATCCTTCTGCTTCAGTCTTCCAAGTAGATGGAACTACAGTCACACACTACCATGCCCGGCTTATTTTTTGATTTATTGTAGAGATGAGGTCTCGCCAAGTTGCCCAGGCTGGTCTCAAACCCCTGAGCTTAGGCAGTCCTCTTGCCTGGGCCTCCCAAAGTGCTGGGATGACAGCACCGTGCCTGGCCTATATTTTGTCTTCTAGTCAGGAAGCAGTCAGTCCTGAACAAGTGTAAAGGCTCCAGGAGGGTATCAAGGACCATCTATATTCCTGTTCAGCCATCCTTAGTATGTGGCTTTCATTCATATGCTTACAAAATAGCAATTACATCTGCAGCTCAGGTAGAAAGAGGGAAAGGTTGAGGTGGCCAAAGGTACATGTCTCCGGAGTCTGCTCCCTGCCCATCCCTTCCACTTTCTTTTAATGGGGATGACAGCAACTTTCCAAAAGCCCAACCCAGGGCCTTCAACCGACATCTCATTGGCCACAGCTTGGTCATACCCCCAGTCTCAGTTGCAAGGGTCTGTAGAAAGCTACATATTTTAACCAAGCACACTGTTATCAACTCTTGAAAAGGTAGGGAAGCCACTGTTCCTACAAACTTTCTCCTGGACCAAAACACATAGGCCTCAGGCAAGCACATTATCATCAACACAGTAAGGGTAATGGGAGGAGCTCCTGGAAGTGAAATAGAGTTGGAGCAGCCAATAAATTATTAAGCACCACAGGAAATCAGCTGAAAGGACCAGTGCTTTAAAAAAAGAAAGCAAGGAGGAGGCTTGTGGGGAATTGATGAATACAATAAAAAGGAAACACTTTACCCCTGGGAATAATTCACCATCACAGCCCATTCCAACAGCCAGACTCTTAAAATTAGGTGGGTGGCTAATTTTGTGGTAGATAATAACACTGGAGGAAGAAAATAATAAGATCCCCTGGTGATCAAATTTGAGCCTAAAAGCCTATTTCTTGACTAAGATGGGAAATGAGGCTGACTGCTTAAATAAAAGTGCTGAAGTGACATGAGTGGTGGGCATAGAAGCAGGAATGTAAATCAAAATTGTGAGGCTGAGTTTTAGAACTTTAGAAATAAGTTTTTCTGATGGCTTGGAATTCAAACCAACATAACTTCCTGTCCTTGTGTTAAACAATACTGACTGGAACCAGACATTCTTTCCTGTCCCAATGTGAGATACCAAAAGCAAGCAAAAATAGCTTAGGTACTTGTATCCAGGAAATATTTGCTCTTGGAAGATAAAACTTTGACTGAAATAAAATAGCACATGATCAAGAGTAGCAGTTTGTTCAAGACTCACTCGAGACCTTCAGCCTGTAGTACCCACTGATCCAAGCCATTATGTCATAAATTCTGCCCAACCCCAGGGTGTTTCCCAATATTTAAGGCCTGAAGACCTTATGAATATCTTCCCTTGACTTCCCTCTTCTGACATGTACTAATTCTGTCAAGGTGGTATTCTCTATCACTAAGTACAGTAGAGCTAACAGCCTTAACTTTCTTTTATTTTTCTTTTTTTGAGTCGGAGTCTCACTCTGTCGCCCAGACTGGAGTGCAGTGGCCGCTCCCGGCCACCGCAGCCTCGACCTGCTGGGCTCCGGCGATCCTTCCGCCTCAGCCTTCCAAGTAGCTGGAACTACAGGCGCGCGCTACC
>CAUYQG010051150.1:0-44641 GCA_963574415.1 Tarsius wallacei | reverse complement strand
CCGGCTAATTTTTTTTGATTTATTGTAGAGATGAGGTCTTGCTTGCCCAGGCGGGTCTCGAACCCGCGGGCTCAGGCAATCCACTCACCTCAGCCTCCCAAAGGCGCGGGATTACAGGCTGAGCCACCGAGCCCGGCTTGGTTCTGACTTCTTATCAACATCACCATATGATGCTAGAAGATAATGGGGAAATGCCCTCAAAGTTACAAGGGAACATTTCAACATAACATTCTATACCCAGCCAAACTATAAATCAACAATTAGAACAGAATATAGGCCCTTTCTAGTATAGACTTCAAAATTTTAACTTCTATGCACAATTTGTTAAACAAGGATGAAATTCCGGTTCGCTTGATAAACTTCGAAGAATGCAAGATGATGATATATAATCATCTTAATACTATGGATGTATTTTCAAAAGTATAAAAATATGTAGCATAGCAAGCTTTCACATGTATGTATATTACTTTGAACAAAAGTATTAGCGGTATTAGGTATTTAATATATAATAAAACAAGTAGTAGGAGAATATGGCAAGATTGTGATGATTGCACAAGAATGACTGAAATTCGGGAAACATTTTGCTAAAGTAAATGCCTTAATTCATTATCTCTTTCAAATATACTTACATTGCTAAAAACAAAAAGGTCCTTAAAGGTTTAAAGGACACAGCAGAGGCAAAAGCAGAAGCTCATCAGCTGTAGCACTACCAGGGCAGAGGAACCCAGGGCTGTTATTTGGTGGCCCACCCCTGGAGTCAGGCCAGCTTCTTCTGCTTAGACTGCATATTCATCCTTCTTCCCCCACCTGCCCTCAGAAGCCTCTCCCGCAGGGAAGGGATTGTGAGGACGTGTTGAACTGTGTGTTCTCATTTGCCTACAAGTTCCGTTTCTCATTATAAAGTAATATATTTAGCAACCTGACTCATGCACCAATACCTTTATTTTTACTTCCTCCCATTTTTTCTCTTATTTTTTTAAATCTTGTTGGGTTGTATCTTTCTGTATAACTAATCTCAAATCTTATTTAGAGTAAGAAAAAGTTTAAATACATGACATTAATGACCCTAACCTCACTTTCTTGTGAGGTGCAGCAACCCCCAGAGCCTGATCCCCTATAGGGCACATAGACACATGCTTCCGGTCCTACAGAACTGGGATTAAAACCTGGTGCTGTAGTCAGGATTCTTGGTTTCACAGACTAGACTCTGGAGCTGTAAGCAAAAAACAAATGAATTGAAAAGAGATCAAATCGTTTATAGAAGGGCTAGGAAGGCTGGAGAATGAGACCTGATATAGAGAAGGAAACAAAACAGAACCAAGATGTTACGTGAAGAAGAGTGCTGCCATTGGCATCATCACCATGAATACCAGCTACAGTTGGTTGCACCAGCCAAACCTGCCTCTACCCTCTGTCAGAGGCACTGACCATAATCTCTAAAGGTCTTCTGGACGTGCATTGCTTAGTGAAGGCTCGCATCCTTAACCAGATAGACCTAGTTGCCGAAGCTGCCAGGGAACTGGGGAAGGAAACATCTAACTCTTTGGGCTTGGGCTTCTTCATCGGTATTTCCTGAACACCACAGGAAAGCAGGGCAGGCAAAAATGACAAAAGTTCATCATACCTGGGGACCCTCTGAGGCTCTACCAGAGCAGCCAACTCATGTCCCTCTTTATCGTCACCTCATTTTTCTTGTTAAATTCAGCAGTTTGCAAATCAGGATATTTGTGTTATATTAGTTATATTTGCATAAGATATATTGTCAACTGTTCTCCAAGTCAGAATGCAAACACGAGTTTCTCATTTAAATTTTTAGAGTCTCTTTTATTTGTACTTCTAAATAAACATGGACAAGGCTGAGATGTCTTTCCTGTTACATTCTACTGGGACATAAGTTTCAGATTACCTATGAGCTTTTTTCATTAAAAAAACAAAAATCCATTTTGAGGATAAGTTCAAAGAGATTGAATGCTCTAACATAATTAACCACCAACGATGTAATATGCTTAGTTCATGAATTATTGAAAGAGATCTTAACCCACAATAGTGCAAAAACCACTGAGCCGCTTAACTTAGGAATCAAATAGATGTCTCTGGTAAATTCTTACCAAAAAAACCTGTGAGGAAACAAAGACATCCATTTCAGTGGCATATGAAAGATGATGTAGGTAGAAACAAAAAAAATTAGTTAATAACAACTGTTGGCTGATACTGTTTGCACTAAATTATATTCATGAGCAAGATTTTTACGTAGCATTGGAGCTCACTTTACTACTACTCTATTACAGTAACATTTCTCGTGTTTATTTTAGTCTCCTTTACATTTACAATGTTCTAGAAGGTGGTGGTGTTAAATTTAATTTGTCAACCTACATTTAATTTTACAGGAATCCAGATTAAACTGCTGTATAAACAAGAATTGCCTTGCAGAAGCCTCTTGGTTATAAGACTGGAGAAATCACAGCTGAACTAAAAAATATGCTGCCAGGAATATTTTTTCATTTTTCTCCCTATAATTTTAAAGTCTCAAATGAAAGAGCTGTTTTTCTTTAACAATAGTATCCTTGTCAAAGGACCTTAAAAAGCTGTTCAGCTACACTGAGACAGTCTAATTAAACCACTAATATAACAGTGATGCCAACAGTTGCTAAATTCAAAGCACACTTCCATCTCATGGTAGATGTGAAAGGTGATTTTTTTTCAGCATCTAGTTGGAGTCCCAGTATGGGAACTCCTGTCCATTAGACATTTCCTTACAGAAAAACATCATTACTCTGTGAGACTTCCCACAATAGCATATTATTTTCCTCAACAGAGGTTGTCATTGAAACTGCACATTATCAAGGCAGCTGTCCGATTAAGTTTTTACAAAGGATTAGGGGGTTATATGAGTACCTAACAGCTGCACCAGCTAGGATAAAACAAGGGTTACCAAGTCTTATGCCTCTTGGTATATGGAATGAAATGATATATTCTTTCCTCAAACAGCAGGATATTAATATTGTAAAAGAAAATTAAATTAGAAATAAAACCTTATTCATTCTAATCCAAAGCCTTGCATGAACACAAATGAAGAAATTTAGAAAGAAATATAAAACATTGCCCGTTCTTTCACGAGAAGTCTCAGTAGCCATGAATAAAAAGTTTAAAACATTAAATAAAAGTGAAACTTTGAAGCACTGAAGAAATTCTGCATGTTAGTTCATGAATAACTGCTTATATAATATGGATGGCTGCCATGGAAGTTCAGGGAATGGGAACACTTGAGGGCCAGAAGTTAAAGGAGGAAATTGTTTATCAATTAAGACCTCAAAGAAGAGTCATCAAGATTGTCTGAAGTGTGAGTATGAAAGTTGGAAGTGACATGAGAGATCATCTTCTGCTCCAGTGTTTCCTAAACTTACCTGCTGAGAAGACTCAGATGAGAAACCTTCTAAAATAAAATTGTACACTCCTTTTCTCAGCCCTATGGAGCCATATATGCCAGGGAAGGGGACCCTGTATTTTTTAAATGCTACAGGTGATTCTTTATATCTGGAAGTCTGGGAAAAAACATTCCAAGCTAACCTGTGATTTCAGCAAATAAAATGGTAAACAAGTACCAAATGTAAGGGGGAAAAACGGTGGATGGAGACGTGTGTGTGTGTGTGTGTGTGTGTGTGTGTGTGTGTGTGTAGACAATTAGTAATCACATAAGGGATGAGTAGGGAAAAAGACTTGTGTCGAGTCCAGGGCCAAAGAGCCATGGCCTGATGCCTTTCATATAACGAACACTCAAGAAACACTTTGCACTGACTCAATCAAAAATACTGCAAAGAGCAAACCAAGTCATAACCCTCAAGCATCTGATGACCTATGTATTACTTATTACCACCTTATGCCCATTTGTTTTGTTAAAACCTCTAGCAGGAGACACAGACCATGAATCTTAAAGTCTCGTGAGGATTGTGTAGCAAGACTCAGTCAAAACACTCAGTGCCTTGGAAAAACTTAAACACTAAGGAGGTAAAGAGATTTTGCTGCAGTGAGGCAGAAAGCTGAAATTCAAGAAAAGGAGACTCAAAGCTTCATCTCAGAGAAGCTATCCAGATGCATATTTGAGTGTGGTAGATTTTGCTAAAGCATATGAATGAATAATAGTTCACAAAATAATTTTAAATGGGTTTAGAGAACCTTGAAGAAAATTTCTGAAAGCTAGCCTAGACCCTGAGCAAACCACAGAAACATAAACTACCATATGGGGGATAATCTCACTGTGGCAGGGTGGAGCAGATGACTTCATCCATTTCTCACCATCCCCCACCATTAAAGCTCTGGTTCTTAATGCCTCTCTCTGCATTCCTCTCGTCAGTAGGCATTTCTAAATTTTAGTGTATATGTGTGTGTGTGCGTGTGTGTGTGTGCATTTTTAAGATAGAAATGCTTGTATTCACATCCTAATAAGTTCTAAAATTCTACCATTCTCTTTTCTCATAGATTCTTCACTTTTTAAATATGGAATTTGTGACTTAATAAAAATTTGATTTATAAAACCTAAATGTTTTGACATTACTAGTTTATTTCTTGACTTGTTGAGGACATATATTTTAAATACCAGAATTGGAGTTAACTGATATAAACTTTTTTTTTTGAGTTGGGATCTCAGTTTGTCACCCAGGCTGTAGTACAGTGGCACAATCGCATCTCACTGCAGCCTCGAACTCCTGGCTCAAGCAATTCTCCTGCCTCAGCCTACCCAGTAGCTGGAACTACAGGTGTGTGCCACCACACCCAGCTAATTTTTTTTCTTTGTAGAGATAAGATCTTACTATGTCAACCAGGCTGGTCTTGAGCTCCTGGGCTCAGGGGAATCCTTCTACCTTGGCCTCCCAAAGTGCTGTGTTTACAGCCATGAGTCATTGTGCCTGGTGATAGAAACATCTTCATAGAAACATCAATTTTTCATTAAATTTGTTTTAACAAAATAATAAAATAATATTTTCTAACAAAAATATTTCATGTGCTTTTTTTCCCCTGTTAGTATAGCTTTAAAAATCCATGCTTTGTTGGGCACCGTGGCTCAGCCTATAACCCCAGCACTTTGGGAGGCCGAGGTGAGAGGATTGCCTGAGCCCAGAGATTCAAGACTAGCCTGGGATTCTTGGTGAGATTTCATCTCTACAACAAATCACAAAAACTAGCCAGGCATGGTGGCATGTGTCTGTAGTTCCAACTAACTGGAAGGCTGAGGTGGAAGGATCACCTAAACCCAGCAGGTCAAGGCTGCTGTGGTCATGAGCATGCCACTGCCCTCCAGCCTGGGTGACAAGAGTGAACTCCAACTCAAAAAAAAAAATTTCAGGCTTGACATTTTTCATAGGGCTGAATCCATGGGAGGGGTGAGTCAACAATCAGGATAAAACCATGAGAGTGGCTTTATAATCTACAGATGCAGAACAGACAGAGGCAATAAGCTGTACTTTGTTAATGGATCCTATCTATGTAAGGTCCAGTTCATCTTTAGTCTGTTAGTGCCATCCAGGGTGCCAGGAATAAGGCAGTAAAATTTACTCTGATGTTGAAAGGAAAGAAGGAAGGAAGGAAGGAAGGAAGGGGAAAAATTACTGCTTCTCAGAGCTGGAAAGAGTAAAAATGTAATTGTGTGTGTGTGTATATATATATATTTATATAGATATATAGATATATATCTCCTAGTGAGATATGTGTGTGTGTGTTTGTGTGTGTGTGTGTGTGTGTGTGTGTGTATTCTCAGTGATTGGGTGTATTACTCCTTTCAGGCTGTTGTAACAAAATATCACAAGCTTGGTAGGTTATAAGCAACAGAAATTTATTTTTCACCATTCTGGCTTGGAAGTAAGAGACCAGCAGATTTGGTATCTGATGAGGGCTCGCTTTCTGGTTTATAGCTGATGACTTCTCACTGTGTCCTTACGTGGTGAAAGTGCAACTAGCTCTCTAAGGTCTATTTTATAATGGCACCAATCCTATTACTGAGGGTTCTACCCTTACCCAAAGACTCCTTCTCCTAATACTTTCACAGTGGTGATTAGGTTTCAGCATACAAATTTTGGGGAGACACAAACATTCAGGCCACAGCATTGAGATTACCCATATATATTCAGATTTATCTCCTTCCAAATTTTTTATTCTTAATCAATCAGCTATAATTGAGGGACCAACAAGAGTTTGCTGGGAATCTTTTTGGTTCATAATAGCAACAACACACAATCTGTAAGGCAAGGGTATTTAGGGGCAGAGACCATAGTGTATCCAAGTCGGAAAAGCCCATGAAGTCCCACTTTCTTCATTCTTCCTTATTGAATGCAGGATGTAGTCACAACACTTCTGCAAAAGCATCTCAGGAAAGGCATTGCTAGGGGAGCCTCCACTTCCCCTAGGTCAGAATTCAATGCACATAATACATCTTGCCTTCATTTGCATGTTGCTAACCCAGGCTCAGGACCGATATTCTTTCAGTGAGCCTGCAGTTAATGAAAATAAGACCAGATAGTGACACAGAGAGCTGAGAAAAACTCTTTTGAAACTCAAAAGCAGTTTCTTTCCCTAGAAACCATGTTTACATTTTTTAAATTCCTATTTTACCTTATTTGGAGCTGTAAGATGGAAACCAGAGACATCCCCCTCCCCCTCGTCAAACCAGAATTTAGTGTCAGTATATCTTTGGTGGAGAAAAAAGAAAATGTCCTACTCCAAGATACATGTCACATCAATAACCATAGTTTCCATTTTCTGGCAAAACCTAATGAAATTTTCCACTATTTTTCAATTAGCAAAAGCAGCATCTCAGATAACAAGCAAGGCTTTTGTAACAAACTAGCAACGTTTGGAGTAATTTTTATTGAGTTATGTTTGCATGGTTATTAAAAAGCAGATTTGTGTCAGACTGCAAGACTCATTTTACACTGGCCTCTAGAGAACAAACTAAAAGGCAGAAAACTTTCTGTTTTCTTGTTTCTGTGATGTGCATACAGTTTTTGTTTTCCCACTGAGAGCCACGTCAGACCAGTGAGGCTGAGAAGCAAAATTGGAGTCTGAGCTGAGATTAAAAAACAGAAGTAGTAATTTTCATTTTTCATTTCAGTTGTTTTATCCTCTATGATAAATTGCAACTGGGAAACTGGGGAGAGGGGAACAGGATGCTTCTTGGCTCATTCACGGCATTGCTTGAAACTTTTAAAACTAAGCGTATTTGGATACTAACACCAGTTTTCCAATTATCCTATTCAACCTAGAACCACAGTGTTATTCAATGTTTTTGTTTCTCTTCTGGCATTAAGGTAACTTGAAGCAAATCATCCACACTGGGAAATGAGCAAGTGATTCCAAAGGCAGAAGTGGGCTACGGATATGCATGGGAGCATATAAAGCTCAGTCTTCTCAAGGCACAGCATCGATTCTGAAAGGAGCTGACACTGTTGATAAAATTTATCACACAAGATGAGACGCGAGCAAATCCTTCATCCTAAAAAGGACAGAAACTCAGAAGGGAGAATGAGTCACTGGCAGCTGTTAAGAATCATAGTTAAACCTCCATTCCTGATTTAACTCTCCTTTATCTGCCACAGAGGCCAGTGGTTCCCAAACTTCAGCCGCATCCAAATCACCTCAAGGGCTTGTTAAAACGCTGAGTCCCATGCCCAGACTCTCTGATTCAGTAGATCTGAGTGGGGCCACAGAGACAGTATGCAACTCTAACAAGTTCCCAGGTGATGCTGGTCAGGGATACCACACTAAAAGACCCACTGCTTTAGGCAATATCGGTTTCAGAATTGAGTCAGAGAAACCAAGACCAGTGTATTTACCTGGAAAACCAAACCAGCCCATTTTTTTTTAAACAGGAGAAAGGCATACAAATTTACTTAAGGTGTATACATGGAGGGAACCACAGAGTAATTACCCCCAGCCTTATATTCCTTTTAAATAGATGCTTCTATGATAACCTGAAAGGAGCACTACTAAAAGATAGGATGAGGGGTCAGAGGAACACACTCTCTCCCATAAGGGATGCCCCCCATCTCGTCCACCAGATCCAGATGAGGGTCAGGCCCGTGTGGGTAAAGGCTGGCCTGCCCTTAAGTATCAGTTCATATGTAGGCTTTGATGTCAGACTAGACTTAGGTTTGAGATAGGAGTCGGCCACCTCAGGTGATGAACTTGTTCAAGTCAGTCACTTAGGTTTCTAAACTGCAGTTTCCTTACTATAACACTGGAAGAATAGTATGACTGATCTTATCTGGCTATTATGAAGATTAAATAAGATAATACTTAGAAAGTTTTAACACAATGGCTCCAGCATAGTTAGACCTCAACAAATGCTAATTATAGGTAATGTTTAATAATTACATGACTGCCGGGTTCGGTGGCTCAGCCTATAATCCCGCGCTTTGGGAGGCTGAAGTGAGTGGATTGCCTGAGCCTGTGGGTTCGAGACCCGCCTGGGCAACTTGGTGAGACCTCATCTCTACAATAAATCAAAAAATTAGCTGGGCATGGTAGCGCGCGCCTGTAGTTCCAGCTACTTGGAAGGCTGAGAGGGAAGGATTGTCAGAGCCCAGCGGGTCGAGGCTGCGGTGGCCGGGAGCGGCCACTGCACTTCAGTCTGGGCGACAGAGTGAGACTTCAACTCAAAATAATAATAATAATAATTATTATATGACTAACATTACCATATTATTATTATATAGCCAATATATGTAACATCTTTACTACTCTCAACAAATTTTGAGGTGTTTATCCCATTTTCAGCTATTGTAGACTGAGGCATTGAGAAGTTAAATACTTTGCCCAAGGGCATCCTAGGGGGCTCTCTAAGTTTAGGCCCTGTGATGCTTCTATTATCATAATTCTAATCCCAGGTCTCTAAGCATGATCTGATTCAGACCTTCTAGAGAGCTCTCCCTAGAACCTGGCCATGAGCCTCAGGATAAAAGGAGGTGGTATTATTTCTTCAAGCCCTCCTGGAGTCTCTCTCAGCCCTGTTTGGCCCACATACTGCTGTATGTAGTTTGTGTCTGAAATGGAAAATTTCTGTAACACAATACCCAGCTCTGATCCCCACAGACTCTCAAATAATTTTTTTTTTTTTTGGTTTGGGTTAAAATATGACCTCATGTGCAACATAGAAGCCTCATTTCCCAGCGCTCTCAGCAGATCCATAAACATTACAAATTCAAAACCCCCTGGTTCCTACAAATTCCAGAGAATTAATTTCACTTTTTTAAAAAAGGAGAGCAAGGACTAAGAAGTGAAAAGAGAAATGGAAAAATTAAAGCTGACTACCCGCCCGTTGGATGCAGAATGTATAGCTTTGAGAGTCCATCTTCTTCTCCCACACTCTTCTCAAAGCCTTGCATGACTTCCAGCACTGTCACAGGCAGCCCCAGGGAAAGGCAGGAAACGGTAGGCTCTGCGATCCTAAAACTCGGGCAATGGAAATCAAGGACTTTAGCAATTCAGTTCACTAATTCCCTAGCATCCTTTTCTTCTAGAGCATCATACACTGTGTGTATGCGGTCCTGGACCAGTCTGAATAGTACAGTGGGTTTTCCTTGACTGATTTATTTCTGTGGCAAGCTACTGTAGCATAATAGTGAACTGCACAGGCTCTGGAGACCAACTGTTTGACTTTGGTTCCCAGCTCTGCCACTTTGTAGCTGGGTGACCTAGAGCAATTTTCTCAACCTCATTCTGTCTTAGTCCTCATCTGTAAATGAGACTTGTCATCACCTGTACATTGTGAGATTTTACAAGGAATAAGTTGTTTAATAAATTATAGTGTGTTTAGGACAGTTCTTGACACAAAGCACGCTCCACACTGTGTTGCTATTATTTTTGTTATCATTATTGCCTCTACCCTGATGCAAGTAAAAAGCATTGCTATGGTCTGAATGTATGCATCCTCCAAAATTCATGTGTTAGGAAAACCTCAAGGTGATAGTATTAGGAGGTGACTGGGTCATGTGGGCAAAGCCTTCATAGTCAGGTTAGTAGTGCCCTTCTAAGAGATCCCAAAAATCTAGCTAGACCCTTCCACCATGTGAGAACCCATAGTAGGCATCATCTACGAGTCAAGAAAAAGGCCCTTACCAGACACTGAATCTTCTAGTGGCTGGATCTTGGATTTCCCAGCCTCCAGAACAGTGAGAAATAAATTTCTTTTGTTTATGAGCCACCTAGTCTATGATATTTTGTTATAGCTGCCCAAGACTAAGACAAGCAGTTATGGTTACACTTGCTCAAGAAAATAAAATGTCATAATAAAAAGGAAGCGGGTTGGTGTTCTGGTAATGGCACAACTTTGGAGTCAAACAGGTTTGACCTCTGACAATGCTACTTAACTTGGGTGACCTTGGGAAAGTTATGAATCTCTTTGAAATCCAGTGAAATCCAGTTTTCTGTTTATAAAATGGAGACAGTAACACGTACCTCATAAGGTTACAGGGGGGATCTAATGAAGTAATGTTTGGGAAGCACTTGACTGTTGATCAGCAGCCCAAAAATTGTAGTCATTATGTGGCCAACTGGTCACATGAACAAAGAAACCCTTTAACTCCTGAAAGCACTTACAACGACACTACTTGACACAACTGACTAAAATAATCCCAACATCTAGCATTCTTACCAAAAAAGAAATTTTCTTTCAAAGACAGAGTACCCGGTAAGCAGCCTCATTTTTTATATATTTTTCTGTCCCTGGGTAAACTTGGTTTGTTGTTGGATTTATGAATTTCCCGTCGCCCCTACCCTCAACCTAGGCTTCTTGAGCAATCACATATTTTTGTCCCAGCAGATGCATGTTGATATGGGGTTTTGCCAGATTTAAGGGAACTATGATAAAAGTACTTCACTGACTTTCACATTTCAATTTCCAGATAAGAAATTTTGTGTGATGAAATGAAGGTCCTTGAAATATTACAGGCAGAGTAGCAGCTCACTTCTGGACAGTACTGTTTCCATCATATTGAATTAAATTCAGGCTTCCGGGTGTGCCTTTAACAGATAATACAATAGGATGGGTACCCCCCGGAGTTGTGCAACATAATAGCTTTAATCTCAAAGCACAGGAAACAAGGTCCACTTACTCAGACTTGGACCCTAATCTCCCTTATTTTTGATGAGTCAGATTCTGTTTCCCAAACCTTAATTTATACTTGCTGAATGAGAACATACTAATCCCCAGTGATAGCATCATGAACAGGAATTGCAGAATCACAGATTCAGACAGTTGAAAGACCCATACAGATCATCAGACCCACCCTCCCCAGTGTCTCTGGGGAACATGCCAGTGCAGCTCCAATTTGCCTTTTGTGAATACAAAAAAAAAATCTGAGACTTGGCTTCCAAGGAGTATTGGAGTTCAACTATTTCTCATTCTCAATGGGTAGAGGTGAAGTACTCTTAACCCTTGGCTCACTCCACCAGGACATGTGTTTGAAGCTCCTTAGTTCTGACTAACTCATTTCCAAGAGGCAGAAAAGTTAGTGATGTCAGCATTCAAGGTGTGGTGAGGAAAAAAAATGGATGAATTCAAACACCAATGGAAGGCGATCATGGAAAGCATACCCTATCCAAGTAACTGTTCTTTTTACTTTTATACTTTCTCTGTCCCTCACCTCACTCGTCTCTAAAACAGTGGTATCATAGAAAGAGCACTTTAAAGCAAAAAGCCTTCTACGAAATTATCTTGTCCTATGGCACTCAGTTTTTAGCTGAGAAAATGAGTCTCAGATGTCAGGCAGTACAAAGCATCCAGGAACGATGATCGATCCAGAAATCACTTATGTTTTTAGCTGCCTTAAAAAGGAGAGAGAAATGTATTCAGGTCAGGGCAAGTGGTATTTTTAACTCCATTACATAAATAGAGACGCTAAAGCTCAAAAACAAATAGTGATGCAGCCTCTTCCTTGGTTCTTAAACTGCTCTGCTGAATTAGACCATCTATGAAGGCAATAGGGGTTGAAGAGAAGACCAGAGCTAGCTTGTATCCAGTAGCTCTCTAAGAATGGAAGCTGAAGGATAAGTGAGGAGAGACGGTTCCATTCTTTAAATCTTCAGGTGGGGTCCGGGCGTGGTGGCTCAAGTCTGTAATCCCAGCACTTTGAGAGGCCAAGGCGAGAGAATTGCCTGAGCCCAAGGGTTTGAGACCAGCCTGGGCAAACTGGCGAGACCTCATCTCTACAATAAATGAAAAAATTAGCCAGGCTTGGTAGCACGTGCCTGTAGCTCCAGCTACTTGGAAGGCTGAGGCGGAAGGATCGCCGAGCCCAGCAGGTCGACACTGGGTGGTGGACACTCCAGCCTGGGCGACAGAGTGAGACCCCGACTCAAAAAAACAAAAAAACCCAAAAAACTTCAGATGGGAAAAAAATCCAACCTCTTTTCAATAATGTGGAATTTACTTTAACATTTTATTATTGCCATTTCTTCATCTACACACACACACACACACATATGCACACACACACATATACACACACTACAAATGGGGAGAACAGAAACCTGGAGTCAGAACACCAGGGTTTTTAATTCACTACCTATGTTATTGTTCTCTGATTCACATTGTCTTCTTCTATCAATAAAGAATTATTATAATGTCTTTCTCATAGCATTGTTGTGTGGATCAAACAACATAATGACGTGTAACTACTTGGTAAACCATGAAGCAGTGATTCTAAAATATTTTTAAGAACCTTCCTAAGAATCTGATGAAAGCTAAGGACTCACATTAAAAATCCCCACATGTAGATAGAAAAGTTTTACATGTAATTTCAGAGGGTTTGCAGACCCTCCGAAGACCCCAGCTTAACACCTGCTCTAAAAGTGCTTATCAAACGTGGAATATTACGGCCTGGAAAAATGCAATATTTTTCTGACATAGGATAAATTATAATGAGCCATTCATTTATTTGATAAATTTTACTGGGCCCTTGTTAGGTACTGGGGGCTGCAGTGGCACAAATATCCTTATATTTTAAGAGTTTGCGATCTCAAAGGCATATTAAAGCAAAGGAGTCCCTTCACATGCATTGTATTAACTAAGCAGGTTACCACTCTGGCATCTGACCTCAGAGCTCCCGTGTCTGGTCACTCCGGTCAGAGAGAGGGTAATATGATTACCTCTGATTTGAGACAGGCAACCTGTGTATAGCAAGGTCAAGGGACTTTTCTCAGGTCTATAAAGGTATTCTTCTCCAGAACTTGATTCGTGGAAGGATTTAGGTGCAGACAAGCAGAGGGAAGCTGTGTTCAGCTTTGACTCCTCACAAACTCCTGGCCTGAATCCCTCATGTCGATGAAAAGACATCTGTAAGCATCTGTCATTCTTCCACATTCCACTAAGTGTGCCTCTTGTAGATTGTTGGCACCAAACTAGTGAATCAAATATCTGGTGATAAACTCAGAATTGAAAATAGTCATTTTCACTATAAGCAGAAGTTTAAAAAAAGAAAATGTTCTGCAATCCAGGTTCAAATCACTCCACTATTTTCTAGCTTTGAGAAGCACAAAAAATGTATTTTTGTTATCTGAAAATAAGAATGACAATCATAGCCTCTCTATTTGTGAAATTAAATGAAACAATTCATATAAAGTGCTCAAAACTGTGCTTGGCACATAGTGAAATCTCAACAGATGGCAGTTATTATAATTGTCATTGATCCCATTCTCAACAGCTATATCCTTAGTCATTGTCGGAAAACCACTGGTTTTACTGGCAATGGGAAATACGTTTTGTTGTGAATGCTGTTTTCTAAAATAGAATGATTTTTTAATATGGCTACTAAATTTGATCATGGAAATGCTGATTTTTTAAAATAAATTAGACTTGATTTTCCAAATCCAGCCTAATGTACTACAATTCATATACAACTCAATAAAATCTCCTGATTGTGTTGTGTATGAATTGGATTGTACAGGGAAAGCAGGTAGAGACTGGTAAGAGTTGATGGAAGGTGATAAGGATTTAAATTTGGAAAAAGAGAATCAGAAAGGGAGGTGATTGATCCTGATTGGGATTATACAGGAAAAATCTAAGAGTAGATAGGAGCAAAGGGGGGTATTTGGGCCTATTAGAAAAGTTATTTTTGTTACTAGCCTGAGTAATATCAAGGAAAGTTACTTAATTTAGTTTTAGCTGATTTGACAGAGACTGGATTGCAGAAAAAAAAATAAAGTTTCTGCACGAGCCAAAATTAGGAAGTGGTGGTAAACAGAGGAGAACTAAGGGATTTAAACAAAATCCTGCTGACTTCACCTGGATTCCATGGCTGGATTGCCCACCTTTAGTTTGTAACAAATATTTTTTCACATCGAAGTAAGGACATTATTCTCTGTAAAGAACAA
The DNA here is from genome assembly GCA_963574415.1 of Tarsius wallacei. NCBI lineage: Eukaryota > Metazoa > Chordata > Mammalia > Primates > Tarsiidae > Tarsius > Tarsius wallacei. Next base: position 30,280 of record CAUYQG010051150.1, on the reverse strand, counting down.
ACTAAGGGTTTATAGAAGAAAAAAATATAAGAGGACAACTGGTGAGAGCTATAGTGCTAATACTGTGGCCTAAAAGGGACCCCTTTTCTATGTGCAAACCAAGACCCAACTCATGAATGATAACAGTAGAATGATCTATAAGAACTCAGGGAGGTTGGAGCAACTCTGGAGAACTGTTGTCCACCCAGCTGTTTGTCTAGTCAGTCCCTCGCCCACACCCTCTGATCCTACCGCAAATATTTGAGTCACTGCCACGGAAATGTCAATGAACCCATGCTGAATAAAGGTCCATATGACTGCCTAGGATTTAAAAGTCTTCCCCGGACAATCCCATCACCCCAATCCGCCTACGTTCCTAGAGTTTGTTATGCCTTGCCAGCTTCTTTTGCATTGTCTAGCTGGGCCCACGTGCAGAGGTCCTCAGGGACAATGCTTGAGTTAATGTCTGGAATGTTTCAACATACCATTGAACCCACTCCCAGTTCATCTTTGCCTGGAGAAGAGATTCACAAGTGCCCAAGTAGCCCTCTGGCCGCCAATGACCAATTTCTTGAGTCTTTAATTATGGGCCAGTGAAAACAATGCTTTTAGTGAACTGCTGCCTCACTTTCACCTCTGACCTGTGGTCAGACACGTGGCTGTGAGTGTTGCCAGATGGAAATTGTTAGCGAAGAACCGCATTTAACAGAACTTTTATTTATGACTTGAGAGCAGCACTCATATGTTAATCCTGTGGGTTTGAGTTAATATATAAGTGATTTCAATCTTGTATGTGAAACCCCATGTATTTGGAAAAGGTTTGGTCTATGAAAGAGAGAAGAATTTGTCCCCTCCAAGTTCCCTTACCAACCACTAGGATCATGAGGATGATAGGGAAACCAATCCAAGTTATTGAGTAACAGTGGCCTTGGAGGGAGCCCAAAGCCAAATAAACATTCTTACTTGGGTCCAAACCCTTGCCTAGCAGCTCTGTCAGACATCGTCCTCTCCCCATATTCCGCAGTCTGAGAGATTATAAAGACAAACTCTTTTATCTCACAGACCCCTGTCAACCGAAAATTTATCATCTGTCTTTTCCTGTTGCGAACAGTTTGTGGCTCAGACCAAGCGTTTGTTGGGGTCTCATCAATCTACTCCCAAATTATAAAGCACGGGATTAAAATGCTGATAGCACTTTAAAGAAGTTTCAACTTTGGGGAAGAGAGATGTTAGAGAATTGGATTTCTTCATCTCTAAGTTTTCCCAGGTCAAAAAGTCCACTTGTAAAAAAATGTGCATACGGTCTGAGCTCTCTGGATGTGCAATATTGTCTACAATCTACTGCCGTAGAAAGTTTTCCTTTCAACTTGCTGTGTTTTGTTCCTTTTCTAAATTGTATGATTTTTAGCCACTCTATTCAGTAAGTATTTAGGCAGATGGATACAAATTGATGAAACACATATGGTTTAAACAGACAGAGATTAAGAACCCTGCTGGGTTGGATATAGCTGAGTGGTGGTTGCCACAAGCATCTTAGCTGTTTAGACAACACAGATAAATTAACTCATAGAACCTATTGTTAAATTTTAGTTTCTGTATTTTTTACTTTCTCATATAATTTTGCAAAATTTACTTCACTTTCCAGTATTTCTGTCAAGGATTTTAGAGAAAGAGTAGGATCTTCAATTCGTTAATGGAAAACCAAGGTAATGAGAAAGACAGGCCAGAACCACACAGCTGAAAGTCATTGGTTGCATCCAGAGACCATGTTTCCCTCGGTAGAAGGTGCTTCCTCTGGGAAGGGTTCTCATTACATCATCAATGTATTTTTCCAGATACCAGACTCTCTTGGGATATAGATACTCTGCCTGGGGAAATATTTATTATCCCTCAGCAAGTAGTTAGGGCTTTATAGAAAAGCTCATTATTCTTTATCCTATTTCTGGTGTGTTTGTGTGTGTGTGTATGTGTGTGTGTGTTTCCCTTTTCTTAGAGATTACCAATTAGTAGGACTCTGCAAATTTAGTTTGGCATTTAATTTATTTGTTACTATTTTAATGCAAATGTTAAGTGGCTGTTCTCTGAGAATCTGTAATTTTTAAACTATTTTTCCCCAGAAACAATGCTCTTGTCTGTTAGTGCACACACACACACACACACACACACACACACACACACACACCATACCAGGTTATAAGATTACCATGGGAGAATACCATGTACCATACAAAGTACTTTAATTTGTGTTATTATAGGAATACTATGAAAGAACTAATATCACTGTACCCATTTCATGAACAGAAGAATATATTCAGAAACAAGAAATTACTTCTCCAATATTACGTGGTTCAACATCACAGAGATGGAACTGGAAACTGAAAGTATAACTCACTTCTCAACCCAGGATCTTGCCAGGATATGCTGGAAAACTCCTCTTGGAATATAACAAAGGGAGGCAAGGATAAAAATCCTAGTGCCAGAGGGCTGGTCAAGGATCTGATCACATACGGAGAAGCATGAACCCAAAACAGAGATTGGTACACAGCCAGTGAGCAGGAGCAAAGCAGCCAGGCTTGGGGGGAGGGAGGGAAGTGCAGCTTTTAAAAAAAAAAATTTATTTATTTATTATAAAGATGTGGGGTACAATTCAGGGTTAGATATACAAACATTGATCATGCAGGTACCCTTGTCGATGAGGTATGCCCCCCCTCCCCTAGCAGTTTCCCTCAACTGCCCTCCAACCTCCCCTCCTCTGACAGTTTTCCACTACTGCCAATCGCTTTCTTATAGCATTATATTTGTTCAAGATCACCTTATGAGTGAGAACATATGGAACTCAGTTCTTTGTTTCTGTGATAAATCACTGAAGTGGGCTAAGGAGAGCTGTGAACCCAACAGCCTCAAAGTGTCCAGGGCTCTCTCCCAAGGCTCTTCACACACCATTGTGCAGATGTTCCTTTCTTTGATGGCAATTCTGGTGCAGCTCAATCCACTTAGATGAAACCACTGCATCTCAGCAATAATGGGTATTGAGAAAGAAGAGGCTATGCCTAGGAAAATGTATTCATTTCCTAGGGCTGCTGTAACAAAGTACCTACCACCACCTGGGTGGCTTATGCAACATAAATGTATTGTCTTATAATTCAGGAGGTTAGAACTTCAAGATCAAGGTGTCAGCCATGCTGGTTCCTTCTGAGGGCTCTTTGGAATACTGTTTCATCCTCTCTCCTTGGCATCTGGTGGTTTTCTGGTACACTTTGGCTTTCCTTGGCTTGTATATGCATCGCCCCATCACTGCCTTCATCTTTACGTGGTCTTTTCCCTGTGTGCCTATCCAGCTCTATGTCGAAATTACCCCCTTTATGTTAAGAACACTAGTTACATTGGATAAGAGCCCACTTTCATGACCTCATTTAAACTTGATCATATGCAAAGACCCTATTCCCAAATAAGTTCACATTCATAGATACTAGGGATTAGGACTTCAATGTCCTTTAGGGGAACAATTCATCCAATAACAAAAAGAAATGTTTCTTCTTTTTAAATTGAATTGAACTGAATTTTTTTTCAAGACAGGCTTGCTCTGTTGTCCAGGCTGAAGTGTGATGAGGTACTCATAACTCACTGCAACCTTAAACTCCTGAGCTCAAGTTATCTTCCCACCCCAGTTTTCCAAAGTGTTGAGATTACAAGAGTGAGCCACCATGCTTGGCCAAAATGTTCCTTCTTGAGAAGCATATACTAATTCAAAAGCAATCATCTTTGACACACCTATTTTGGTGTGATCTACCTCAAGCATAATGATTAACTGTCTTTTTTTTTAAATAAAGTTCAATTCTTTCTTGTTAGGATTTTTTACAATTTGTATTTTGACCAAAAAAAAAAAACTCTGAATTTGGCATGAGGGACTACAATCATTATGAGAATGTATTACTTCTCTCTTACTTGACCTTTGAACTTCCATCCATTGACATGACAAGTGATATACTTAAAATGACTCAAAAATCTATTATCCTTTTCTTATTTTTACTATTATTCCAAAGAAGACCCAGGTTGAAGGAAAATATTGCCCAATGTGGTGTTGGAAAAGTTCTATGAGTTATATTTTCAAAATCAAAAGGATTTAATTTTATAGCTCTGATTTATTTTTAAAATAAATCGTATTTATACTTTTTTATATGAAGAGAAATATTCTTTAAACGGGGGTAGGGAGAAGAGAAAGAATAAGAAGAAGGAAGAGAAGAGGAATTAGGGTTAATCAATGAAAAGGAGTGGCCTTATAAATGACTAAGGCTATAGGTTTCTGTTTGGGCTAATCCCAAAGCAGAACTTTTTAAAGCTCTGTCTGCTGTCTGGTCTCTGGAATCAGAAATGCCTAGATTAACCCTGTGTAGCTAGACACTGGGAATGACATTTTCTTGTAGAGCAATTTGTACCAGGGACCCAACCAAATCTAAATTCTCTCTTTGGGTTTGCATTAGCATTTTTCTTGGCTCCAATTGACAGGTAAAAGTTTCCACAAAAGAACACCCAGGGTCACTTCTTTATCAAAGGGCTTATCTATACCCCCAAGAGCTTATTTGTTTGTCTTGAGACCTGAGGGAAAGACAGGATTTCATAACATAAACACCTCTCAGTGCCCCTCCCCAAACACTTTTTCAGAGGCCCCACAGGCCTTTGCTCCTAAAGGAGGCTGAGGTGTATGAGGAATGCAGTTTGGATTTTTTCCACAGAGAGGTGAGAATTCTTTGTTGAGGCCAAGAACTCCTCCCCTATCCACTCCCACTCATGTGCAAATCAGACACTTCTGATTCCTAGCATATCTTTCCTGGGTTTAAGCATAGAAATAAACAACCTCTGTACACAGATAGGTAACTACTTTTATTAAAGATCTGAGAGCAGACCTCAGTGAAGGAGGAAAGCAGGAATTTCAGCACTCTGACAGCATTACTCAAAGTGCATTCAGAGACCCACTTTTAGCAGAATCACCTGAAAACCTTGTTCAAAAAAATTAACAAGGTTTCCCAGGCTCTGCTCCAAACCAACATAATCAGAATTTCATGGAGTGGGGACTTACGAATCTCATAGTTTTCCAGGAGCTTTTAATGCATGACCCAAATGTATGTAAGTATAGCCAAGGGTCATGTGAATATAGATCCCACCATGGACTTGGGAGTATTTTAAGGACTGATCAAATCAGTGATTCATCACATCAGCTTTGGAGAAAGTTGAATTTTAGACAAGGTTTTTCCTGACTTCTAATATCTGTAGCAAAGTGCATTTCTACAGTCTTGTACTCTCTCCAGCACTTCTAATACATCCGTCCCGTTGAGTTATTGAGAGCTGTTTACCCTGAATTTCTCTTTCAGGCTGAGCATCTTTCTGTCTTTATGTATCCCCTACCTGGCAAAGTGCTTGCACTGAGCAGGCCCTTAATACATTTTTGTTGATTAAACAGATAAACATAGCTTCTTTACTCATCAGGAACTTAGAAAGCAAAGAGTGTATGCTTATTCTCAGTAAACTATCGAGATTTATTATAACACAAGTTTAATATAAGGCCAGGCCTGATTAGATCTTTATCTTTATTTCTAATATCCCAAAACAGTGGTTTCTTCTCAAATGCTACCACATCACATCCTGAGTTGGAAACTTGTATATGCACTCTCTCTCATCCCTCACTGGAAAAGCTATGCTGACAGCAGGTACTGAGAAGGAGCTAAACTGGCCTGATCAGAGAGAAACTGGAAAGTGGTATTTCACTTATATATATATTCGGTACTAAGATGTCCTCTTCATTTAGCCAAGGTCTACAAACACCTGTCTATGGCATTATGAGATGCAGCTCTTTGAAAATTGCTGCTTCACATGCACAGGGATGACAGGGAGGAGAAAGCCAGTGCCCAGGAAAGCTCCTTCCTTGCCAGTACCTTGCTTCCCCACCAACTGCTGAGTGCTCTTGGGAGCTCTAGGTTAGAATCTTCCTCAGGTGAGGTTGAGAGGCATGTGGGTGATGGATGTGCTGCAGGAATGTACTTCACAGCAGAGGTTTCTCCAAATGTACTGTTAAGCTGCAAAGTGTCTCTCTAACTAGTGACCCTTCAGGAAGGGATCAGTGGTTTAGGAAATCAACAAAGTCACAAGGAAAAAAAAAATGATCGTAAGTCCTGGTACTAATGAACACTGCATTTCCCCAAAATTGATGGAGATCAGACAGTGAAATGCTGGGGATGGGAGCACGAAGTGACTTGGCACATCTGGCTTTAGATGCACTCACTGAAGAAGTGCCAGGACTAGAAACTTAAGACGTTTAAGGTCCTGCGAAAGGTCACTGCTGGGACTTGAGTTGGTTTTTATGCTGTTGTTGGGTGTTTTCTTTTCTGTTTTCATCTTTTAAAAAATACTGAAATAAAGCTAACTTGAAATAATTTCAGGCATGGGTGCATCCTGACTCTGGCGCATTCTTTGTCATGTTAACTTCTTTTGATTTAAAAGAACACTGTCAATTTACTAGGCCCAAAATTTGTGGTGTTTTTAATTTAAACAGACAGTTTTGCCAAACCTAGTTCAAAGAGAAATATTTTCATGATCCAGCTCTTTTATCAACTCCACAGCTCGGGTGTGGTTTCATTCTCCAGTTCAACGTCCTTCTGTGCTGCTGAGAAACCAAATCCGATGGCCTGGAAATGTGAAAATATTCTCGATAAATCAGATTCTGTCTGTGTCTCATATGAAGGATATACCAGAGGGAACATATTGGAAAAACAAGGGAACCAAATTAAGATTTATATTTAATAGTGTTATATGTGATATAAAGAAAATATCAGGGCTTTACCATAAGACTTCTTAATAATGATTATAATAATCATAGCTATCAATTACTGAGCACTGACTCAATTGCAGAGCACTGCTCTGTTACCTTGACAGATATATTATGTCATCCTCCAAACAACCTTATGAGTAGGTACTATCATTCTCATCATCATTATTTATAGATAAAACAGGGGAGCAGAGAGATCAAAGGGAGACAACTTGGCCTATCATTTTGCTAGATGCATAGTTGATCCACACCCTTAGAAAACAAACCTCAAGAACCCAAGTCTAATCTATTCAGTTGAGTTGATTTCTCCCATAAATTAAACAGGTGAGTAACCATGGAAGAAAATCACATGGAAGGGCATGTAGGTGATAGTTTAGAAAGACTAGTGAGTCAAGAAGTAAGAGTGGGAGGATGCAGAGCCTGTGTGCTGCAGGTGTGATGAGGAATTTGATGTTGCCCAAAGCACTCATTAGCAGAAAGGGTATCCCAAAAGGGGTTTGGGAATAATGAAATGACTGTTAATTCAGATTTAACAGCCCCTCCCAGACATTCTTCCGATGGTACATTTTTGTAATGTTATCTAATTCATGTGCATAGAAGCTGGTTTCTTCCAAAGGTTAAATGAAAAGGAAACTGAGTAGAAAAATTAGAAATTATAATTATAAAACTGGAGATAAATTTTGGCTTGAAATTTGATGCAGAGAATAATTATTTTACATATACTTTTCCATAGTAAATACATTAGCAAAATCTTTACATTTGTCTACAATGGCACACCTGGGAACCCATTTATATCTTAAGGCTAAATTAGCAAGATTCCAGAATTTGCACTGAGTTTAGTGGAAATGTGCACTTGTTTCTAAAATAAGTTTTAAAGTATACCTCATTGCTTTGCTATCAAACGAACTCAAGTATTTTCAGAGCTACTGGTGCAACTAAATAAATAAACTGGAAATTTTTCAGAGATATTGAGCTTCTCACAACAATGCCAAAGGCAAGAGATTCTTAAGCGTAGTGAGACAACACAGAGCAAGCACCTGGTCTGATACTTATAAATAACTACAATGAGAACCCTGATAACTGCCTCATGGGAAGGTACTCTTGAAGAATTCTTATTTAAATTTGCACATTTGAGGAATTACCTGCAGAGTTGGAATATAAAGGGATCTGGTGAAGAATTCCCTTATTATATAATCCCTCCTTAGGTCCTATTTTAAATCTCTCTTTGTCAATTTAGCGAGACTGGGGAAGAAGAAGGGATAGGAAAAGAAGGAAGAGAGAAAAGCAAAATCTCTTTCTTTAGAACTGTGCACAGGGTGACATTTTAATGTAGGAAATTCTCTTTCTATCCTTATCATCTATTTCCAAAATATTTATGATTTATAGGCTTTGATATCTATGTTATAAATCAAATATGAGTTTACTATCTGAGTACATATTCTCACAATTATGCCTCCCACTTCTAATTGAGCCAACTGGAATATCTCTTCAGCATTCTGGAAAGTCCAGCTTCCTAAGGGCAAATCTTTTCCTGCCAAGAAACTCAGTCAACTGTACCCTATCCTAGAAAACTGGAAAATATGAAAGAAGGGATTTGTAATAATGCATACACCTAGATATAGAACTCAGAATTGAGGCCCGCATAAGAGTACAAGAAGTTACAGTTCACCCCTGACATTGTATATGACCTTCACCTTCCCTTAGTCATCAGGTAGTTTAATAATGTATGTTCCTTTAGATTTGGCAATGGTCCTAAAAGCCAATAGTAATTATTAGGCTTGCTCCTTTCTAATTTTTCTCAGGCAGAGAAGATAGAAATACATTCTGCACAAAGATGCTTAGGCTGAAGACACTTAAGCATATTTCCAAGAAAATAGAAGATAGATTATTATCCTTAAGGAGCTTACAGTCAAGCCAAGTGTGTACAGTTAAGGAGCCAAAGGACTAAAAGCCACCATTAAAAAATAGCATTAAAAAAGAGAAGCCAGAAAGGTGAGCTGAGAGCCAGTCACAGGCAATAACACAGGAAGCCCAAACAGAAGGGATTTGATGTGCAGCCTGCATCATTTGACACAGAAAATTCTAAGAAAATTAATCCTCTATGAAGAAAATGATCCTCACTAGGAAGAGATAATTGAGAACCAGGACATCTTCTCAAGAACAAGGCAAAAACAATCTAAACCTAAAACTAGCAGAAAAAAAAAAAGGAACACGGCAAAATGGTGTTTTTACCTCTTAAATTGTCAAAAGGGAGTATTAATTTCTTTACTGGTGAAATGGGCGTCTATTTCCACCCTACAACAGTAATATGAATTGATTAACATTAAGCCATTATGACTATAAAAATGAGGATCATGTTTCTTTCTTTACTTTTTCTTTTTTTTTTTCTTAAGACAATCCAAAATACACAGAATATAATTTGAAGTTAATATCCAGTTCTAAAATTTAGGCTCAGAATTTATGGTATTTCCGTTTTCTCTTATCTTCTAACAAAGGGGCATTTAGTCCGGTATCTTAAATCGGAATAGTCCTCTCACAAATGTGAATATTTAGAAGAACGAAATGATTAAAGGCACTTTGTTTCCAAATTACAAAACAACTTTCATTCTCTGTTCATCTTTATGTGATTTCCTTCAATTACGTGTCACATTTTTGTCTTCCAAAAGATACTAGCGTGTGGTAACCCTGTATACAACACATTCTCAACTTGTGTGATGCCATCTGTTTAATACAATAGAAAAGAATTAGCAGTCCTATCACATGAGCTGAATTTCATCTGATTCCTCTTCAAAGAAATGTGAGGCACTATTCTACTGGGCAAAAATCATGAAGGCTAAAACTTTCAACTAGTTTTAGATGTAAAACACATGTTTTCCCTAGTATAGATGTTATATGTTCTTCAACAACATTGCCCTCCCTTTTTCTTTCTAAATGGTTTCTGGCAAATTCAAATCACAAACTCGAGCAGATATATTTCATAAGTATAGTAATCAACAGAATCTGTGGAGAGTTGAGTTTGCATCTTATTACACAATAAACCTACTACATTTGGGCAGTCATTTAACCACTTTTAGAGTCCTTATATTGAAAATAGGGATACTATTATGTCCCCAAAAATTCATATGTGAAGTCCAAACTCCCAGGACTTCAGAATGTGACCTTATTTGGAGATAGGGCTTTTACAAATGTAATCAGGTTTAAATGAGGTTGTTGGGTGGGCCTAATGTACTAAGACTTATGTCCTTTAAAAAAACTGAAAATGTGGATACAGGCATGCATGCAAGTAGAAATCCATGTGAACATAAAGATGGCCATTAATAAGCCAAGGAAAGAAACATTAATGTGTTTCCCTCACACTCCTCAAAAGAAACCTACTTTGTCAACACATTAATTTCAGACTTCTAGCCTCCAGAACTGTGACATATTAAATTTATACTGTTAAGCCACCCAGTTTGTGGTACTTTGTTATAGGTATCTTAGCAAACTCATATAGATTACTATTATAAGCCTATCATTAGGCTGAATTAAGAATTGAAAAAAATATATATGTCCAACCCAGCCTGACAGCTGTAACTTCCCTTTCTAGAACAATGCACTTGACCATAGTTTTGTTGAACTTGGAAGGAAACTCATGCTCTCATGTGAAATGTGATGAAGTTCTCATTACAGTGTTCACAGTCTTAGACTACTTGGTAAAGAACATCTATACTTACAATCCAGGGCTCAAGTCTGGCTAATTTTGTCTCAAGAAACCAAGATCAACTCTGACTCCCTAAAGAAAATATGGCAATTTCTGTGTAGACATACCTGGACAGAAACTAAAAATTAGGAGCTGGGTGTGGTAATCCCAGAACTTTGGGAGGCCAAGGTGAGAGGATTTCTTGAGCCCGGGAGTTTGAGACCAGCCTAGGAAACATAGTGAGACCTTGACTCTACCAAAAAAATATTAAAAAACTAGTTGAGCAGAGTGGAACATGCCTGTAGTCCCAAATACTTAAGAAGCTGAAGTGGAAGTATTGCCTAAGCCTAGGAGGTTGAGGTTGTGGTAAGCCACTGTACTCCAGCCTGAGTGATAGTATGAGAGCCACAACTCAAAAAATAAAAGTTAGGGATCTATGGAGATCACACTTTCTCCCCAGTTCTCATCTGTCCTCTAATCCATCCTCTTCTATCTGCAATTTTCCTTTGCTCACACAGAATTCTTTTATGACTCACTTTAGCCCTCCTATATATTGGAATACTTAAAGTAGCCCAGTCAACTATGGCCAGTGAAGCATTGGGTCATGCAGCCCAACATTTGGCTATTTACCCCACCTTTTATTTAGATTTTATAGGCAGAGCTGAGTCAGGAACTTGGACATGTGTCTACTTACAAAATGTGGGTCAAAATTTTATTTATAAGTCAGATATTTGTCATAGTGAATTCTCAGATTTTGGCTCCATTCTATACATTATAAGAAAGGCTAAAGTATAGCATGTGTTGTGGTTTGAATGTCCTTACCAAAACTTCAGCATGAGTTTTGGTAAGGACATTCAAACCACAGGATCCTTAAAGGTGATTAGGTTATAATGGTAGAACTGTTATTAAAGGAATGTGTTAGTTATCACAGGAGTGGGTTTCTAATATAAAAATGAGTTTGACCTGATTTTCTGTCTCACAAGCTCACTTTCCCTTCTGCCATGTCACAGCAAGAAGGCTCTCACAAGATGCCAGTGCCATGCTCTTGGACTTCTCAGCTTTCAAAACCATGAACCAAAATAAGTATCTTTTCTTTATAAATTATCCAGTCTATGATATTCTATTATACCTCCAGAAAACAGACTAAGACAGCATTGCAGAATCATATTGAGGAATTTTGTGTCAATGGAAAAGCACATTCTGAGTTCTAACTCATCGTCTGGAACTCTCATCTCAGAGATGTTCCAAGTAAAATCATGATAATCTATGACAGACTTGCAACTTTGATAGCTGGGCAGATGGACATAAATGCATCAATAGGATCAGAAGGAGACATAATCTTATATCAGATGTTGATAGGTGTTTTTATATGTAGGTATATAAGGGGAAACCCCCCAAAATGGAATTATCTTTCCCTGCTGGGTAAACACCATCAGTGTACCAGCTAATGTTGTTGTGAAAGGCTGTGTTCAGCTTCAGTTTTTTTTTGTTTTGTTTTGTTGTTTTCTTTGGAGATTCTTTCAATCCATTCGCCCATTTCATAATGGGTGGTTTACACAAACAACCTACCCACAATGCCCTGAGTCTTCAGCAGTTTTTGATCAAAAACGGTGTGACCCCCATGCCTCTTCCTACCTATTCACTTGATCTCTCCCCAAGTGACTTTTTAAAATTTCCCTGGATGAAAAACGTCCTCAAAGGGAACCATTTTGCCCACGTGAAAGAGGTGAAACAAAAAACAGCAGAAGCACTAAAAGGCATCAACATTGATGAGTTTGAAAACTGTTTTGAGCAGTGAAAAAAAGCATCCCAGTAGGTATATTGCATCAAACAGAGAGTACTTTGAAGATGACTGAAGTTTAAACATGTAGACATAAATATACAATTTTTTATAAATAAATACTGGGGGTTTTTGTATTAATTGAGTGTAAATGAAGGATTATCTTTGTGTTTTCGCAAGTAGATTGTATCTCTACAGCACACTGAATCTGGATTTACCCCTTGTGTCAAGCATAGAGCTAAATATATAGTAGATGATTAGTATTTTATCAATGAATGAGTTATCATCATCCGTTATTTTTGTATAGTTACTTAGAATCTTTTCTTTTGCCTTATCTCCCTCGACATCAAGATGTTTAAATTTGCTCTAAAGTCACTTTTCAGGCTTTGTAATTAAAGTTGACATTATTATGGGCCAGTCATGGAGTAATATCATAATTGAGAAAAATATAAATGCTTTTAAGCATACGAAATATAAGTTTGTTACTTATTTCTAAAGGACTATGAAGGGGATCTGCTGACCATGGTGATTACTTTAAAAAAATATTTGGTCTCTCTCTACCCGCTTTCCTCATGCTTTAGAGTTGCTCCCAAACACATGTTTAAACTCCCAATAAAACTCTTTCCCTCTCTAATCCACATGATTCTCATCCTTCTCTGTCCTGCTCCTTTCTTCCCAAATCCCATATGAAACTCTGTATCAAAAACTCTCCTGAGTCAAGATTGTCAGGAAAGTTTGGACTACTCATGTTATGCCACAATACTAACGCCAAACTTAATTTGGGGGCTTTTATCAACAGCTCCCCGATAATAATGGCTTCACCACAAGAGCCTTATATCTGTAGGATGCTTTGCTTCTACTTTCTAAATAATTTTGTCAAGCTACAATTTAATCACTCCTTCGTAGATATTCACAAAAAGATCAGGTTCACATGGATGGTAGAAATGATCATTAGTTTTTCAAATGTGATTTCATTTAAAACCAAGAATTCTCTTCCGCCTTCTGCTATGCAGATGAATTCCTTTCTCCCCACACTCACAACTCTCAAATTCTTAAGAACAGTAAGTACAGTTTAGGGGAAAGGATGTTTTTCAATCTAGAAAAGAATCCAAAGAACTTTGCAAGATTTTCTCAAGTTGTTCCAACACTCCCTTTAGTGCAGATGAAATATAGTCCTCTTTGAATTATGAAATGCAGATGTAAACAGAGGCAGTATTGCTCTAGGACCAAAGTACTTTGGTCATAGGGTCATGGTGCAACCTGTTTTGAATTTTATAAATCATAATTTAGTCCTATTCCCCCCACCCCCACCCCCACTCCCAGTCAAAAACTCAATATACTCATGTAGTATCTCTGGAATAGGACTGAATCCAAGGCCAGGATCAAGCCATAGAGATGAGATGTAAAAGAGAAAGACTAATTGTGAAACTAAACTTCATTATTTGTGTCCAAATGATGAAAATAATAAGAGAATTTGGAGATGAGCAATGGCTGCCCTTTCAACTGATAGCAAATTTTCGGGTTTCTGATGAAAATGGCCTTAGTTATATATGGAACCTCCTATTCTGAGTCAGCCCTGAAAAGGACACTAGATTCCTAGCAACTCTGTCAAATCTTGAGTTCGTGTCATAGCTTAGTGTCCTCAGCAGCAAAATATAAAGTGAAGGTGGAAGGAGAGATGTTCTGTGTTTGCCACGAGCCCCCTCCTTCCAAAATGTTGACTACTCTTTGAGCTCAAAAACTCAAGCTTGGGCTTTTATAGTCAATCGATTTGTTAAGTTTTTGTTCTCTCAGTCCAGAATGCTCTCTTCTCTACTCTTCAACTTGCTTGTCTTTTTGATTTCATTTTAAACATCATTCATGCCAGAAGGACTACCCTGGCCCTCCCTACTCCCCTTTAAACTAGGTGAGATTCCAGCTAGTATTTCTTTATGAAGCACCAAGTACTGACCCCATGGGTACTTATAATACACTGCTTAGGAACTGTCTGTCTCTTCTGCTCAATAGTAAATTCTGTAAAGACAGCAAGTATCTCTACTTTCCTCATCATTTTGAACAAGTGCTTAGCACATATGAAGTGACAAATAGAGCTTTATTTTTGTTCTCAGGCTATTCAGAGGGAAAAGAAGTTTTGAAATATTTTTTATACATAGTATCTTCTTTTTGAGGGTTATCTATATATAATTTTTATATTATTGCATAGTTTGAATTAGTCTTACATTCTAACCTTATGTCGCATGTAATTTTGTCTTTTTTTGTTTTTCTTCTTAGTTCCTATCTATTTTCCCCTTCTCTGTCCCCAGTTGCTATTTCAGGACAACCCTTTCTAAAATTCCAAAGCTCTCTGTACTTCAAAATTTTGAGAATTCTTGCTTTACATGTCTATTTCTAGAAAGTGTGCTTGTAGGAATTCTAAAGTCTGTAGCTACAAACATCAAGGTCATGGGAAAATACTTACTGTTTGGAGGGAAATTTCTAAACTCCTCCAATGAATTTGTGCAAATCCTTTAATCCTGCAAAAGTAAGAGAACCAACACTCGATTACCTTTGCTTATAATACTCCTTTCTGAAATGAGTAACCTCCACTGGCAGCTTACATCAAATATTTACTTTGCTTTATCATTTAATTCTATTTTCCTTAGTAGTAAAAAATTCTTTAAAATGAAAGAATTGAACAAGTAAGCAAAGTAAAGAGTTATTTGTTTGGTTTTTTTAAAAATCATCTTTAAGCCGAGCTTGGTGACTCAGCCTGTAATCCCGCGCTTTGGGAGGCCGAAGTGAGTGGATTGCTTGAGCCCGCTGGTTCGAGACCAGCCTGGGCAACTTGGCGAGACCTCATCTCTACAAAAATCAAAAAAATTAGCCGGCCGTGTTAGCGCATGCCTGTAGTTCCAACTACATGGAAGGCTGAGGCGGAAGGATCGCCGGAGCCCAGCAGGTCGAGGCTGCGGTGGCCGGGAGCGTGCCACTGCCCTCCAGCCTGGGTGACAGAGTGAGACTCCAACTCAAAAAAAAAAAAAAAAAATCATCTTTAAGTATGTTCAAATCTCCAGATCCAGATTATTCAGAACAAACTTGTAGATCGATCAGGAAACACCTAGAGAAAAAAATATGTTTGAGCAGAACATGAATGATAAATGTATTTGAACTTCAGAGGCAGAAAAGTAACCTTGTGGTTTAGAGATTGATAAACTTGCTGCTGGTCACTCTCTAGATTCTAGAATGAATATTAAATAGTCAACTTGTGAACATTTGAGCCAGAGAAAGCTTGCGTTGGTCCCAAAGAAACTTTTCAAAGATCAAGTTAAGGCAAACTTGAAACACTACATCAGATGAAGATCAAAAAGAGATTCAATTTCAGTAAAAATCTTGACAAAGTCTGTTTCATTAAAAACCAGATAGTAAACTGGGGAGTATATGAAAACACAGTTGAGTGAATCGAGGGTCAATTAAACAAGCATATTTAAGGAAATCGTTTGGTGGATCCATGTTTTTTGGAAGAATAATCTCTGGCATGTCAGAATTCTCACTCTACCTGGTATCATGTTAATGATGACTTAGATGGCATTTTTCAAAACTGCCAGGTAGCCAAAGTGGGAGAAAAAATATATTGATTAATAGGATCAAGATCAAGATTGAGAAATATTTTAATAGGCAATAAATATAATATCCAATATTCTACAAACTCATGATTAAGAACATAAGTATGAACAGTAATTTTTATTAATCAAGTATTATATATGTTGATTCAAAAAAATCAGAAAATACAAACAAGCAAATAGTAGGAAAAACTGTCAACGTGGTAGTCTGCAAAAGTTGCAATTCTTCTGAGCTCATTGCAAGATCACCCTTCCTTGCTCCCTTTGAAGTGATAGCCTTGTGATTTTATTTGAACAACACAATAACAGAAGTGCCATGCAGTGTGTGCAACTTGCCCCGTTCTTTTTTTTTTTTTTTCCTGCCTCAGTGGTAATGGACGCTTCTGGAGCCAAGTGTTCATGTCTCTAAGTAGATATGATGAGCAGATCCCCTCTCCCATAAACAAGGTTAATAAGTCATATAAGAACTAATTTCCTGTTGTATCAAGTCCCTGGGATTTGGGGATTATTTGTTAATGCAGAATAATAACCTAACCTGTTTTGAGTGATGAAACTAGCATATCTGAATATAGAAGTTTTAAAAATGTGTTTGTCATTGACAGTGGCAGGAAACTATCAGGTGGGCAGGGAGGGGAAGGGAGGCAGGATTAACAGTAGTCAATATCTGTCTGGGGACGGGGACACCCCTTATCAACAAGGGTGCCTGAACGATGCATATTTGTATACCTTAAATGTATCCCACAATTTTAAAATAAAATTTATGTTTAATAAAAAAATAAAATAAAATAAAATTAGTGCACAGTTAATACAAATAAAAAATAAAAATGTGTTTTTCGTATGCGAATTCCCAGATTTTTAGTATATATGTATAATATATACATTAGTTATAAACGTCATCTATTATGCAACATACTGGTTCACCTCATTATATTGTGCAATAGATATACTTCTACAACATTAATTTTATAACAGAATGATAATAACTTTTCACCCTTTTGAACATGCCACACATTACTCAACCAATCCACTATTTTGTTAGAACTTTCTTTTTCCTGTTTTTATATTATAATTAATGATGTGATGACACTCTTTGCACATGTTAACACTTTACCTAGAGTACATTTGGAAAAGCAATATTTTGGAAACAACATGTATTGCTTTCTTAAGCTTTTATCATATATTTCCAAATTATCCTAAATAAGTAATACAGATGTATACGTCCACCAGCTGTGTGTGAGAAAGTCTGTTTTTCCACATACTTGTCTGCACAGGATATTGGTTGTTATTTTCATTTGTAACCAATCTAGTTTTGCCAGCACCTTTGGTACCCAGTTTGTTTGATATCTAGTTTGTTTGGTATCACATGTTTGTGGGCCATCTTATTTCTTCATTTGTGACTCACTTGTTCATGTTCTTCACCCATTGTTCTACTGGAATTAGTCTATTATAGTTGATTCACAAAGGCTCTTGAGATATTAGTCTATTAAGCCCTAAGCATATTTTGCAAGCATATTTCTCAGGTTTTAATTTACTTTTGTATATTATTATTATATTATTATTACTTTCATATTGGAGCTTAAATTTTAGTTAGTAAAATTTATGCCTTTTCTATGTGATTTACATCTTTGAGAGTTATGCTTAGAATATCTTCTCAACTCTCCAAATAAAACTGACATTTTCAAACAATATTTTTCTCTAGTACTTTTCTTTTTTTTTTTTTTGAGTTGGAGTCTCACTCTGTCCCGCAGACTGGAGTGCAGTGGCATGCTCCCGGCCACCGCAGTCTCGACCTGCTGGGCTCCGGGGATCCTTCCGCCTCAGCCTTCCAAGTAGCCAGAACTACAGGTGCACGCTATCATGCTGGGCTAATTTTTTTGATTTATTGTAGAGACGAGGTCTCACCAAGTTGCCCAGGTGGGTCTCGAACCCGCAGGCTCAGGCAATCCACTCATCTAGGCCTCCCAAATTGCTGGGATTCCAGGCTGAGCCACCAAGCCCACCTTACTCTAGTACTTTTATTATTTTTATATTTAAGCATACATTTAAATCCATTTACAATTTATTTGTAAATATTAGATATGATAGAAATCGTCCCCCTAAAACATGCCTAGTGCTTTTAACTGTCCTTAAATTCAACAAGAAGCATTATGAGGCAAACAAATTAATGCAATTTTAAACTTTTTAAACAAAAAATCTAGAACACACACAAAAAGGAAGTAATAGTTGCATTCTCCATCTGTTAGACTGCATCTAAAATTCAACTGGGACATTGATAAATTGGAGGATAGTCAGAGAATGGCAAACAGCATGGTGGTGGTTCTGGAAACCATATCTTTTGAAGATAAATTCAAGAAATATTTTACTGAGAAAAGAGATTTATCTTGACAATGAAAACAGTATTCAGATTTAGGAAGGATTGCTATAAAGAAATACTAGGTTTATTCCATACAGTTCTAGATGTCAGCATTTGGCACATTAAGATTTATAGCAATGTTTATTTCATTTAATATCATTTAAATAAAAGAAAGAATTTTATGTCAATTAGATCTGTTCAAAAATAAAGTACAATTGTCCCTCGGTATTCATGGAAGATTGGATCCAGGACCTCCTGTGGATACCAAAAACCATAGATGATCAAGTCCCTGATATAAAATGGTGCAGTGTTTGCATTTAACCTATGAGCATCCTCCCATATACTTTCAATCATTTCTGAATTACTTAGAATAGCTAATAGATTGTAAATGTTGTATAAACAGTAGTTATGCCGTATTGTTTAAAAAGTGACAAAAAAAAAAGTACATATTTAGTACAGATGCAATATTTTTTCCCAAGTATTTTCTATCCATGGTTGGTTGGATCTATGGGTGCAGAACCCACAGATACTGAGAGCCAATTGTATCGACATCCTACTAATGGAGGAATTTGAACAATAATTAAATGCCATTCTATCAGGAAGTTTGTATGGGAGATCCTTGCCTGGGCTGGGATGTTGAACTGATGACCTCCAAGGCCTCTTTCAAAGGTCTCAGATTTTATGATTCTGGATTGTTTAAACCACCTAAAGAAAATGACCTAATAAATAATTGTTATTACTTTCAAAAATTTAAGTCTGAGTTCTGTAAAAAGCTTATGTTGGGAGGATAAGACAGAACATCAGTATAGGGGAAGAAACACTAACTCAGGGATTTGGTATACTAGCCCAGGCCCTCTCACCCAGCAGTAAGCAGTAGAACTGTGGGCAGATCACTTATCTAGCCTGGACTACAGTTTGTCATTCTAAAATGAGTTGAACTAAAATATCATTACTAGATGATATAGGGGTTCCTTCAAAGCCTAAGATCCTATAATTCTATGTTTGTTAAATGGGTGGAATAAACTATATAATCAGGTTTTCAAACAGAAATTCATATGCCTATTCTAATAAACCCTGGTAGTTTCAATGACTTATCTTACTGAGAGCCTCTAGAAGCAAAAACTGGAGGTTAAATCCAAGGCTCACACACTTATCAAAAAATTTTTAAGAATTTATTTTGCATCAGATTCAAAGGTGATTAAAATTAAGTTTGCACTCTTAAAGATCTCAGTTTAGTAGTGATGACAGTCCAGTAGACCAGCAATTATGCTACTACATGATAATTGTATTGGATGATTTTAGCTGCCATAGTGCCAGAGGCAGACAGTCTATCTACTTGGCCTTTAAGTATTCCATATATAGTTTACAATTCCTATCCTCATTCCTTCAAATTACTGAAGGTGAATGTGTTTCCTGTTTAAAAAGTTTAATAATTCGCCATCTGGGAATATTTATTGCATACTCTACGGCATACTATATGATTAGAATTTCATTAGCGAGTAGTTAATTTTAAATCAAATGGACCTTATAAGTGAGAGATTCTTTTTTTTCTTTTTGGATACTTTCCTGCACTTGGGTTTCACATGCTGGAAAGGAGAACTCTCTCCACCATGTCATCCACAGACTCTTTCCCTGACTTTTCATGGTGTGTGACTGTGGTCTGACACCTGCCACAGATTAGAACACTTTCAAGCTAGGATTGGAATGCTCAATTTGCTTCTACTCATTTCCAAAGACACAGCTGTTGGCCTGGGCTAACTCTAGGCTTTCTTTTCCTTGTTCCTGGCCTCTACTTCTAACTTGCCTTTCTCCTTCTGGGCCACCTCGCCTCAAAGAAGACACAAGCCCCATGAGAGAAAGGAAAGACATTCCACAGCTACAGCAAAAAAGAAAGGACCACCCCAGGGTCAAGTTGCTGGCAGTTCACCCAGGCTATTCTGGGGTGGATCCAACCAGATTGAATATTTCTCTAAAATAGAACACCAAGTTGAAGAAACACCAAATGTTTTTATTCTACGGTTTTTAAACAAACATAGACTTTGTAGGCCCCCAAAATAAACCTTTGAGAATAAAGCAGTAAATTCTTCAGCAAATATAATAGAAATAGATGATAAGCAATCCTCTCATCCAACAAAGACTGTAATGGTGGCATGAATGGGAAATGGGTCAAGACTTTTGGTCACAAATAGTCTCCTCACTTTAACCAAGATGACTGCCTCATGCATTCTGACCCAAGCGGGTCACCAGTTTCCAGGAAGAGAATTGGTAGGGTTTCTTTTTTTCAGCCCCAAATGACTTAAAGGACAAAAGAAAAGAACTCAGGCACAGAAACAATTGTGTGGAGAGAATTATTATGCATCTTTTTTTTTTTTTTAAGTTTTAAAACAAAGCTTATTAGAGAGAGAAGAGAGAAAAGAAAGGGAGACATGCCAGAGCTTTCATGGATAAAAGAAACCACCTATGCTATCTTTTTTAAAGACGTAATTTCAAAATGTTAACTTGGGTAGATGCTATTTGTTTATTATGAATGCCAAGGGTAGATCTTCATAATTATCCTTCTCTGACCAAAAACTAAGAGTGACATAGTGATAGACTCAGCCATGTCAGAAATACAGTTTTGGGCTCATGCATGTCAATCCTGCTATTCAATGCCAAGGCCTTCATTCTCTAAAGGTGGAAAAGTCCAGGAGGAAGAATCATGTGTCAAGATTATTTTAAATAACATTAATTTGATACTTCTTAAATGAAAAGTAGATGACTCTTTGACTCTTCTCTTTTTATACTTCTACTTTTCTACCTTTTATCCTTTCTCTCTGAAAAGAACCTAAGGTGAGGCAGTAAAATTGAAATAGCTGAACCTGCTACAGAGGGATGCTTTAGATATAAGAAGATTAACTTATTGGAAAGCACCCAGCAGGCATATGGTAGGTGCTCAATAAAGGAATAGCTCCATCTTCTTTCCTTGTTGGCAAAGAGAAAGCATTGTAAGATAATGGGCAGAGAAATGACATTATGAGTGCTATGTTAGGTTCTTCTCCTGGTTGGAATCAAATTGGTGAGAAAGGAATGCCAGGTTTGCACACCAAACTTCCTGGGTTTTATTTCTGCCAATCATCACTTGCAAGTTTTTGAACAAGGAATTGAAAAAGCAATGTTCCTTACTTCTGTTCAATCAAAGAGGGCTCCGGCAAGCAACAAATGATGCCTGTAGTTCAAGGTTCTATCAGATTCCTGGCATCAGATTAGGAGTTCCTTTGAAGAAAGGAGAGTAGACTTCAACAGAACTCCTTATTAGCCTGCTTTTTGAGAAGGTGTAATAATATGCTGTCTATGAGAACTAGGTAGTTATTTATTTAACCAGTACTTAAGGAAGTACCACCCAGTTGGTTACGCTGTTGGCAGATATCATCCAGTCTGAATGATTTTAAAGGCTATAAGAACAAAGTTATTTTGCTATAAGTATAGTCTCCATTTTAAAAAGAAGAAATAATTAAATGCTCTGACATATATACATGGGAAGCCATTATAATATAGTTAATAAAAGTGCGGAATTTGGATTCTGATGGTCGTGAATTCAAATTTCTTTACTAATTTTGTGGACTTAGGAAAGTTGCTTAACTTTTATGTTGTCATCATCTGTAAAATGATGATGACAACAGCTTACCTTGTAGAGTTGTTAAGAATTACATGAGAAAACGTATATTATGTGCTTAGTTCATACAGTGCTAACCCTATAGGGAGTGACCAACAAATAGTGGTTACTATTGTGTCAAGATTGGCCAAGTTACCATCAATGGTAGCTATATACCCTGAGCATTTTTGCTTGGCCCTTGTCTTTAGCCACCCGAACAATGCAAAACTGAGATCCTGAAAAATCTGGGAAACAAGGACTTGATTCTCACTACCACTATATTGTGAAATCCACGGTCTTCACATGTCAGAGTCTACCCAGCCAAAGCCCCCTTAGTACTTTGGAATGGAATTTTAACACCACAGCAGATGCTGTAGTGTCTCCATGGGCTTGGGGAGCCTGACTGGGGACAGGGGCCTTCAAATTGCCCTTGGGTCTTATCAGCATCTCAAAGGTGTTACAACCCTTAAGATGTAGGCCTTACCCTGGCTTTCCATAATGCTGAAAACCTCATAGCACAGCCCTAAATTCTCAGCTTTCCATATCAGAAGTAAAGACCACTCTAAATTTAGAGACCAGCCAAGAGAAAGACTCCTGCTGTTGTAGCAATCTGGGGATTCATTCTGTTGCCCTTTGACCCTAGAAGGCTCATTTCTGACCACTAAAGCAGATTTACTTAAACTCCTCAGGTAAATGTTTCTCCTCTGATAACAAACCAAGCTCCAAAGACCTTGAGAAGTTTAATACTACCTTCCAAAAGGATTTATTCACATAACTAGTAGTCTCTTTATATTCTCTTCTCAGCACTTAAGACATTAAGACTCTTTCAGTAGGATGCTGAGTGACTGCAACTCAGGAGCCAGATTATGAATCAACTCCTGCTCATGGCCACCTAAGCACAGTGTTTGACCAAGGGAGATAACTTTTCACAGATGCTGAAGAAAGCATAGTGTAAGAGAAGCTGCCTATTTATGATACTCTTGACATAAGATGCCATATAATGAGGACAGAACCAGCCTCCAGTCTAAACAATGTTTTGGTATAATAAGATTTATTTTTCACTTGGTTTGCTTCTTTTTACTTATTAAAAAAAATGCATGGCTATTGTATAAATATATAGTAATAAAGAGAAGCAAATTAGAAAATTAAACATTTCCCAGAAAACTACCACTATCTAATATTAATATTATAAAATGTATCCTTCTAGTCTATTTTTAATGTATGTATTTATTTTATTAAAATGGCGGTGTCTTTTTTGTTGATTTTGGTTGTTTTTTTTTTTTAGTTTAAGTTACTTGCAAATTCTGTATATTAGTCCCCTGATGGTTGCATGGTTTGTAAATATTTTCTCCCATTCAACAGGTTGTCTTTTTACTCTGTTGATTATTTTTTTGCTGTGCAGAGGCATGTTAGTCTAAGTAAATCCCATTTGTCTATTTTGGCTTTGTTGCTTGTTCTTTGGGGGTCTTAGTGATGAATTATTTGCCTAGACCAATGTTCAGAAGTGTTTTCCCTAGACTTTTTCCTAATATTTTTATAGTTTCAGGTCTTCCATTTAAATCTTTAATACATCTTGAGTTGATTCTTGTGTGCAATGAGAAATAGGAGTCCAGTTTCATTCTTCTACATATGGCTAGACAATTTTCCCAGCACTATTTATTTTAAAAAGTTTACTTTCCACTGTGAATGTTTTTTGAAAGTTAAATGCCACATATTCTCATTTATCAGTGAGAGATAAATAATGTGTGCACATGGACATAGAGTGTGGAATATTCCATACTGGACATTCTGGAGGGTAGGGAGGTGCAAAGGGGGTAAAGGATGAAAAATTACTTAATGGGTATATTATATATTATTTGGGTAATGGTCACACTGAAAGTCCAGACTCCACCACTACACAATATATCCATGTAACAAAACTGCACTTGTACCCATTAAATTTATGCAAATAAAAAAATTGGTATCATGGTGAGCATACTGATATGTGATCTGCTTGTCCCCTAGTATACTATTAATTTTTTTCATAAATGTTCTGTAATATTATCTTAATTAACTTCTAATAATCCATTTTATGAATGTACCATAAGCATTTAACCAAACCTGAATTGTTCATCTTTATTTATTTATTTATTTATCTTTAAGTTGGAGTCTTACTCTGTCATTCAGGCTGGAGAGCAGTGGCACGCTCACAGCCATCACAGCCTCGATCTGCTGGACTCAGGCGATCCTTGCGCCTCAGCCTTCCAAGTAGCTGGAACTACAGGCATGCACCGCCATGCCCAGCTAATTTTTTCATTTTTATTGTAGAGATGAAGTCTTGCCAAGTTGTCCAGGCTGGTCTCAAACCCTTGAGCTCAGGCAATTCTCTTACCTCGGCCTCCCAAATTACTGGGATTATAGGTGTGAGCCACCACACCCGGCCTTGTCAATATTTAAATAGTTTCTAGATTTTCAGGATTATGAAAATAGTTTGATTAGTAACATTGCTGTTAAATGTTCTTAACCAATATCCTTTCCTTCTAATACATTTCTAAGTGTTGATATTTGCTCGGTGAAAGGCTATTTGCAGGATGTTTTTCATGTAAATAGAGCTGCTATGAACATTCCTGTAAAGGAGTACTGTTGAGCAAATGAAATGATTTGTTTCCTGGGGGTGGACTTTCTGGACCTTACATAAATGAGGACTTGTTTCCTTGAGGTGGACTTTCTAGACTTTACATAAATGACAATGCAACTCAGTTTTCCCATGTCTGTCACAGTTAATACATGCTGATTCAAGGACTCACCCTGTTAGTGCCCCCTTTTTATTCTCAAAAGTGTCTTGGTTTAGGCAATGTACAGTTATCCTAGTCAATGGGTAGATAAATGCTTACCTTTAAGAGAATGCAAAACCGTTTTCCAAAATAGTTGCACCAACTCAAACTCCCCAGTAATGTATAAGTGATGCTGTAGATCTATTGTAATACTTTCTCGCTGTGAGTAAAATGGTTATAAATTGCTATTTTATCATAATCGTGATTTACATTTTTATAGTTTGCAAATATTTCTGATTTCTTCTGATGTTAAATGTCACATTATCTTTTATAATTTTTAATTGATATGTAATAATTATACATATGTATGGGGTATGTGTGATATTTTGATTCATGTAATGATCAGATATGGGTAGTTAGGATATCCATCACCTCAAACACTTATCATTTCTGTGTGTTGGGAACATTTCAAATCTTCTCTTCTAGCTAGACATATACAGTGAGTTATTGTTTTTTGCTTGTTTGTTTGTGTTGTTTTGAGTTGGCGTCTCACTCCGTCGCCCAGACTGGAGTGCAGTGGCCGCTCCCGGCCACCGCAGCCTCGACCTGCTGGGCTCCGGCGATCCTTCCTCCTCAGCTTTCCGAGTAGCCGGAGCTACAGGCGTGCGCTACCACGCCCGGCTAATTTTTTTTTTATTTATTATAGAGATGAGGTTTTGCCTGCCCAGGCGGGTCTCGAACCCGTGGGCTCAGGCAATCCACTCACCTCAGCCTCCCAAGGCGCAGGATTACAGGCTGAGCCACCGAGCCCCGCTTAGTAAGTTATTGTTAACTATAGTCATCCTACTGTGCTATCAAACACTAGAACTTACTCCTTCTATCTAACTGTATTTTTGTTCTCATTCATTAGCCTGTCTTCATTCCCCGGGCAGCCTTCCCAGCCTCTGGTAACCATCATTCTACTCTCTACCTCCATAAGATCAATTTTCTTAACTCTCACATATGAATGAAAATATGCGATATTTGTCTTTCTGTGCCTAGCTTATTTCACTTAGCATAACAACCTCCAGTTCCATTTATGTGGCTGAAAATGACAGGATTTTATTCTTCTTATGACTATAAGAAAGTATATAGTATTTCATTGTATATCTATACTATATTTACTTCATTCATCTGTTGATGAACAGTTCGGTTGATCCCATATGTTGGTTATTATGAATAGTACTACAGTAAACATGAATGTGCAGGCATCTCTTTGATATACTGATTTTCTTTCTTTTGAATATATACCTAGCAATACGATTGCTGGACCATATAGTAAATCTACTTTTAGGTTTTTGAGGAACCTCCGTACTGTTTTCCATAGTGGCTATACTAATTTGCATTCTCTCTGGCAGTGTCCTAGTATTTTTTTCTTTCTCTGCAATCTTTCCAGCATCTGTTATTCTTTGCCCTTTTGACAACAGCAATTTGAATTGGGGTGAGATGATATCTTATTGTAGTTTTGAATTGCATTTTCCTAATAATTAGTAATGTTCAGCATTTTCTCATTTATGTGTATGACATTTTGAGAAAAACTGTTCAGATCCTTTGTCAATTTTTAAGTCAGAATATTGGGTTATTTATTATTGAGTTGTTTGAGTTTGTGTATATTTTGGTTACTAATTTCTTGTCAGATGGATAGTTAGCAAATATTTTCTTCCATTCTGGAATTTGTCTCTTCGCTCTGTTGATGGTTTCCTTTGCTGAGAAAAATCTTTACAGCTTGATGTAATCCCAATTGTCTCTTTTTGCTTTGGCCGCCTGTGCTTTTGAGGTCTTACACAGAAATTATTTGCCCAGACTAATGTCCTACAGCATTTCCCACTGTTTACTTTTAGTAGTTTCATAGTTTTGGGGCTTACATTTAAATCTATAACCCATTTTCATTTGATTTTTTTTCTTTTTTTTTGAGTTGAAGTCTCACTCTGTCGCCCAGACTGGAGTGCAGAGGCCACTCCCGGCCACCGCAGCCTCGACCTGCTGGGCTCCGGCCATCCTTCCGCCTCAGCCTTCCGAGTAGCTGGAACTACAGGCGCGCGCTACCACGCCCGGCTAGTTTTTGATTATTGTAGAGATGCGGTCTTGCCAAGTTGCCCAGGCGAGTCTCGAACCCGCGGGCTCAGGCAATCCACTCACCTCGGCCTCCCAAAGCGCGGGATTACAGGCTGAGCCACCAAGCCCAGCTTATTCGATTTCTTAACAAGGCGAAAGATAGGGGTCTAGTTTCATTTTTCTGCATATAGATATCCAGTTTTCTCAGCACCATTCAATTTATTTCATCAGTATTTTTTTTTTTTTTTGAGTTGGAGTCAAAGACTGTCGCCCAGACTGGAGTGCAGTGGCTGCTCCTGGCCACCGCAGCCTCGACCTGCTGGGCTCCGGCGATCCCTCCGCCTCAGCCTTCCAAGTAGCTGGAACTACGGGCGCGCTACCACACCCGGCTAATTTTTTTTTTTGATTAATTGTAGAGATGAGATCTCGCCAAGTTGCCCAGGCGGGTCTCGAACCCGCGGGCTCAGGCAATCCACTCACCTCAGCCTCCCAAGGCGCGGGATTACAGGCTGAGCCACTGAGCCCGGCTCATCAGTATTTTATAGTTTCCTTTTTAGAGATCTTTCACTTTAGTCAAATTTATTAATAGATATTTTATTTTATTTTATTGTGGCTATTGTAAATGGGATTGCTTTTGTTTCACTTTTTTTCCCCTGCTAATTCATTGTTAGTGTATTGAAATGTTAACCCCCACCCCCGCTTTTTTTTTTTAGTCAGGATCACACTATTTTTCCCAGACTGGAGTGCAGTGACCTCATTCCCCTGGGCTGAAGTGATCCTTCTGCCTCCACCTCCTGTGTAGCTAGGGCTATAAGTGTGAGCTACCACAGCTTTTTTTTTTTTTTTTTTTTTGAGAGATAAGATATCTCTGTGTTGTCCAGGTTGGTCTTGAATGCCTGGATGCAAATGATCCTCTCACCTCTGTCTCACAAAGTTCTGAGATTACAGGGATGAGCCACTGTACCCAGCAAGAAATGCTACTAACTTTTGTGTGTTAACTTTTTATCCTGCAACTTTACTGAATTTGTTTATCAGTTCTAAGTTTCCTCATGGAAATGTTAAAGTTTTCTACATGTAAGAGCATAGCATCTGCAAACAGGGATAGACTGACTTTGTTCTTTCTAACTGGGATGCCATTTATTTCTTTCTCTTGCTTAATTGCTCTGGCTAGGACTTCCAGTACTATGAGTGAAATAAGAATGGGGAGGGGGGCATCCTTGTTTTGTTTCAGTTCTTAAAGGAAAAGCTTTCACCTTTTCCCTATTCAGTATAATATTAGCTGTGGGTTTGTCATATATGGCCTTAATTGTGTTGAGGTGCGCTCCTTCTGTAACTAGTTTGTTGAAAATTTTTATTATGAAGGGAAGTTAAATTTGATCAAATGCCTTTTTTGTGTTTATTGAGATAATCATATGATTTTTTTCTTCATTCTATTGATGTGATGTATTATGTTTATTGATTTATGTGTGTTGAATCAACCTTGCATCCCTGGCATAATACTACTTGATCGTAGTAAATGATCTTTTTAATGTGCTGCTGGATTTGGTTTGTTAGTATTTTGTTGGGGATATTTTCATCTGTGTTCATCAGAGATATTGGCCTGGTTTTCTTTTTTCGGTGTGCTCTTATCTGATTTTGTATCAGTGTCATTCTGGCTTTGTACGAGGTCTGATAATTAATTTTGCGAACTCATCCTTAAAAAGTAATACGTACCCCATTGTTAAATATCACTACCATCACCTCTGAAGTCCTCCCCTTGGAAAGCTATGCACCGACGCCAGTACCTAGTCCACCCATCAAAGCAATTTTGGAACTCTTTTTCTGGAGTGGTCCTCAGTGCTGTTGTTGTGTTACACCTGATGTCCTGAATGTCATCAAAATGTCTTCCTTTCAATATTTCCTTTATCTTCAGGTAAAGAAAAAAGTCTTTGGGGGCCAGATCGTGAAAGTAGGGAGGGTGTTCCAATGCAGTTATTTGTGTATTGGCTAAAAACTCCCTCACAGAGAGTGCTGTGTGAGCTGATACATTGTCATGATGCAAGAGCTCCTTTGGGACCATTTTTGCACACCTCTTTCTCATGCCAAGATTTTCAGTTAAGATTTTCCTAACGGTTTATCTATCAAAGTGTATTTGATTTGCTATGCTTCTCACAGTCAGTCAATGATTTTGATGCACAATTCAACAAATTTTTGCTATGTTTTCAGCAGTTCTGCTCATTACTGGCCATCCTGACGTCACTTCATCAGTGACACTTTCTCTCCCCACAGAAAAACTTTTAATCCATTTGTACACCACTGTTTTCTTCATGGCAGTATCCCCATACACTTGGGATAACATGTCCTTGATTTCCCTTCCACTCTTGCCAAGTTTAACAAGAACTGTAATGTTTGCTCATTGCTCTAATTCAAGCTCTGACATTCTCATGATAGCACACAAAAACTTGCAACAATAATAATGAACTCTACCCAGCAAGACAATGCCACACATCAACATAAGCACAGCTGTGACATACTGATATACCAAGGTTATAAAACTTTACCGAGTTGTGCTGCCAACATAAGTATTACGTGGCAAGTTCGCAAGTTGTCAGACCTTGTAGAATGAGTTTGGAAGAACTCCCACCGCTTCAGTTTTCTGGAAGAGTTTGAGAAAAATTGGTATTCATTTTTCTTTAAATGTTTGGTAGAATTCAGAAGTGAATCCATCAGATTGTTTTTGTTTTTGATGGAAGACTTTTTGTTATCGATCCAATCTTGTTATGCAGCATTAATCTGTTCAGATTTTCTGTCTCTTCCTGATTTGATCTTGTTAAGTTGTATGGATCCAGAAACTTACCCATTTCTGTTAGGTTTTCCAATTTGTTGGCATAAAGTTGTTCATCATAGCCTTGAATGATCCTTTGTATTTCTTGAGCATCAGTTGTAATATCTCCTTTTTAGTTTCTGAGTTAATTTATTTGGGTCTTTTCTCTTTTTTTCTTAGATTAGTCTAATTAATGGTTTGTCAGTTTTGTTTATCTTTTTGAAAACATCAACATTTCATTTTGTTGATGTATTATTTTTTTTAGTCTCAGTTTTGTTTAATTCTGCTCTGGTCTTTTTTTTTTCTACTAATTTGAGGTTTAATTTGTTCTTTCTTTTCTAGTTCCTTGAGATGCATCATTAAGTTTATTTTAAATTTTCTGCTTTTTTTATGTAGGCATTTATTGCTATAAACGTCTCTGTGAATACTGTTTTGCTATATCCCATGGGTTTTGGCATGATCCTGGCCACCGCAGCCTCGACTTGCTGGGCTCAGGCAATCCTTCAGCCTCAGCCTTCCAAGTAGCTGGAACTACAGCCACACACCACCATGCCCAGCTAATTTTTTTATTTGTTGTAGAGATGGGGTATCACCAAGTTGCCAGGTTAGTCTCGAACCTGTGGGCTCAGGCAATCCTCTCACCTCGGCCTCCCAAAGTGCTGGGATTTTAGGCGTGAGCCACTGCACCAAGCCAGGGACATGTTCTTTAATTTCACATGTTCACGGTTTCAAAAGGCCCTCTTGTAGCTGACTTCTAATTCTATTTTGTTGTGATGAGAAAAGATACTT
>CAUYQG010051148.1:0-14846 GCA_963574415.1 Tarsius wallacei | reverse complement strand
AAAGAGGGAACATTCTCAAGCCTATGCACGCAATCCTTCAAAGTCAGGGAAGGTCCGTCGACAGGAGCCTTGCTCCCAGCCGGCGTTTTTCCTATTTTCACATCCCTTTTACCTTATTCTTACTAAAGATTGCGGCTCCCGGCACTGGATATTTGCCTTGCAGGATGTTATAGGTCTCAGCCCCAATATTACAGCAGAGAGTCTTTCCTTCGTTCCATTCACCAAAGCAGCAACTCCCTCACATGCACTCTGCTATTCTTTAGTTCACATTTCAAATCATCATACTGTTTTATCTGTGAGTTGTTTTTCCGCATCCCTCATTGGAACAAGGCTGGATGAGGACAAGGACCCTGCCTGTGTTGTCCATTGCGCAGTAGTCAGTTACTAAAAGTGTGGTTGGCACACACACTATGCTTTTAATTATTTTTGAATAAATGCATGACAAAATGACCCCACTTTTAGTGTTTACTTCTCTAGAATTTCTGAGGAAACTAATTTTAGTATTCCATCAAGTATTTTCTAATTATATATGTTTTTATTTATCGTTTAATTATCATAAGTAGTATGCATTTATTGAGGTCTTATTGTGCTAGGCATTGCATATGCCTTTAAGCTCACAGATAATGTATATAACTTATTAGGTCCACGTTCTCATTATACAGAAAAGAAATTGATGCTAAGAAAAGTTAAATAACTTGCTTAGAGACAAAGATAGAAATTACAAAGTTTGGGATTTAGATAAAAGTTTATTTCACTTTAAATCTCAAATTGTTTCTAATTTATCCAGTTATGTGTCTGATGAAGGTAAATAAAAAAATTTTCAAAGAGAAGAAAGACAAAACAAACAAACAAAAATCTCCTTAGGCTGCAAATATGAAAGCAAAGAGGAAAATAGTTGTGTTCTACAGGATACAAGCAAAGTGCTTACATACTTAGTTAAAGGAGAAAAACAGGTACATTTATTTCATTAAAGAAGTAGATTTTGAAATTTCTTACAATAGCAGATGATAAAGAATAACTATATAAATATTTAAATAAGTTACATTGTACGTGGATAAATTATTCAAGAAAACCAGAGGCTCTTGAAATTATATGCCTTTTCTGAAA
The DNA here is from genome assembly GCA_963574415.1 of Tarsius wallacei. Classification (NCBI taxonomy): domain Eukaryota; kingdom Metazoa; phylum Chordata; class Mammalia; order Primates; family Tarsiidae; genus Tarsius; species Tarsius wallacei. The sequence goes on along the minus strand of CAUYQG010051148.1, from coordinate 13,739 downwards.
AGGCTAAAGTTGGAGTCCAACCACTCCTTCTCATAATGTGCACTTCTTTAGAGCTGTCAGACAAACCCACTATGTAGATGACTGACTGGAATTCTAATTCTAGGAAGAGGGTGCTACTCACTTAATTTTACTATGATCAAATAAATGAGTGCCAGATCTCTCTTAATAATGTTTTAGAGAATCTCACATAGTTAGAATGGGTAGAGCTGTTACAAAGGAATAAATCTAATTTTCATTTCTTAAAAACAAGTAAATTAAAACTGAAATAAATAGCAATCAAGAATTTGGAAAGTGTTTTCACATCTTTTGGTTATTTCTATTCTTATAATAACCATGTAAAATAAGAAGGTCGTTTATTTGTTTTTTCCCCCATTTTTATAGAGGACTCAGACTCAGAATCATACCTGGATAGTGAAAAGTCACATGATACAGGAACAAAAACAAAAAAGAAAGATAAGATGTTGAGACTTGGTATTATCCACAATAAGTTGTATATATATTTTTTCCCCTATAATATCAGTGAGATTTCCTTACATCTGGTTCATAAAAATTTGTATTTAGTTCTCTGGAGGCATAAAAACTAGAGCACCATTTACTAACCAGAAAATATACAATTCTATTGAGTTATACATATTTAAAAAAATAGTGTTGAAAATAGTAACCTGAATTTATAAGATTATAAATGTCTTTTTTCCTTTAAAAATAAAGATAAAGGCAAGCAAATACCATTATTTACAACTGATATAAATGTATTTCTTTGTGAATAATTAATATATAGCAAATTAACACAAACAACTCCAACAGGAGAACAGATAATTTTCAATTACAAAAATAAAAATACAAGAAACATATTTTTATTTAGATAAGAAAAAGTAGAACGGTGGCAACCAAATTTATAAAATAAAGAAGATGAGTCTAAGCAGAGAGAAAAGAAAATTACTGTCAGAATTCCAGCATATAGGAGTCCAAGAAGTGAGCTAAGGAGAAAAAACAGAGAAGAAGGAGAATTCACTGCTTTCTCTAAACTGAAATAATAGAGATTATTAAATGAAAATACTCAGAAAACAAAAGTGGAGGAAGCCAAGCTGAGGCCCATGGACATACTGCAAGCTCAATAAAGTTTGAGAACATTTCGTCATGTGCCTCATTTAAACCATCTTTCATGTTGTATATGCAATGAATTTTGTTAATGTATTTTTTAAAATTCAGGCACTAAACAATGTCATCACTGTTGTTTTTATTAGAATGGTAGCCTTTGTAATACACATAAGGTTTTCCATCCTACTTTATTGTTTTACTGCTTAAAATGTGTATATTTATTATTTGATTTCACTGAAATAAGGACATTTTTGAGGGAAAGATGGTTGTGGGGAGTTAAACATTTCCTAAGGCAAAGTAAGCTTGGTGCTAGACCATGAGAGTGATATGTATTTCTCAGGAATAAAGTATTTACCTTAGATTCACTGTCTTGTATTATTCATTTTCTCTCTCTCTCTCTCCTTAAAGAAAACACAATAATTGTGTGAAAGTACTTACAAATTTTTACAATATCTTGTTCTGCCATCTTTTGTAATTTTTTCAAGTCTTAATGCCTTTTGCAAAATTCAGGCAGGTTTCTGACAAATTGGCATCTTGGGTGTTTCTTAAAGTGAAATATTATTAAAATCTTAGATTTTATTTATTAATAAAGTTCTATGCCATGCTTCTACACTGCTGGTGGGAATGCAAACTAGTGCAACCTCACTGGAAGACAGTGTGGCGATTTCTGAAAGAACTAGAAATTGACCTTCCATATGACCCAACAATTCCCCTATTGGGAATATATCCGGAGGAACCCAAATCATTCTACAAAAAATGATACCTGCACATGTATGTTTGTTGCAGCTCTATTCACATTAGCAAAAACACGGAACCAACCATGCTGCCCATTGAAGCTGGACTGGATAAAAACAATGTGATACATATACACAATGGAATATTATGCAGCCATAAAGTCAAAACATATGGACTTCGCAGCAACTTGAATGGATCTAGAGTCTCTCATATTCAGTGATCTATCACAGAAACAAAGAACAGAGTACCATATGTTTTCACTCAAAAGCGGACCTTGAACAATTATAATACTATAAGAAAGGAATAGGCGGTGGTTGGAAACTGTCGGGGAGTGGGGGTGGGATTGGCAGTTAAGGGAAATTGCTAGAGGAGGGAGGGGCACACCTCATCAACAAGGGTACCTACATAATCAACATTTGTATACCTAACCCTGAATTGTACTCACATCTTTATAATTAAAAAAAGATAAATAAATAAATAGGTTTTTTTTTTTTAAGTCCTATGCCAACAAAGATTTATCTACAACCTCCTATATCCCAGACAGTATGCCAAGGACTATAAGACATTAAAAAACAAGAGAAGGCCATAGCACTGTTTTTTATAGCGATATTTAGCTCTAGCATACTTTAGTGTAAATTGATGATATCAGATAAAATAATTGCTAACAACCTTCTGGCTCTAAAATTTTATGGTATTCACCTATAAAATTATGAGTGAGGAACATTGAGGAGACAGATTAAAGAAAACCACAGATTCTTTGCTATCTCCCATGAAGAGGGAGAGTTGATTTCCCCTCTCCCAAGATCAGAGGCAGCCTTATAACTGCTTGGTCTCTTGGAAATGTGGAAAGGGTTGCTGGGCTAGTTCCAGGCCTTAGGCTTAAGGATGCCCGGCAGTTTCCACTTTCATGCTTCTTGGGAACCCTGCCTTTCTATGTAAGAAATCTGGCTGCCCTCTCAGGGATAGTACAAGGTGACAGTAGATGGAGAGAACTGGTCCTGGAGTTGCTTAGAAAGAGAGAGACGCACTATAGTCATAGGCTGCTAGTCTACCTCAGAATTTTCAGTCTCAGCTACCATCTGATTACAACACTTTGAGATCTCAAGTGAGACCATCAAGAGAACTGTCCAGCTGGGTCAGCCAAGTCACAGAATCAGGAAAGACACTAAAATGCTATTTTTTAAAATTACTAAATTCCACTATTGTTTGTTTTGTCGCAATGGATAACTAAAACAGATATTACCTCACAGCATTATAGGAAGTATAATTACATTACTTATTTTAAAAATATATATTTCAGATCACACATAATAAAGTGTATATGTGTGTATTTATATACACACACATATAATTAGTTCTGGTTTTATCTGACGTATTCAGGGCTAGAAAATTACCAAGCTTTGCAACATCTTGCAATATAAACTGCAAGTCCTATGGGAAACATGGAATTAGGGATACAACACTCAAAAATATCGTCAGTGACACATAAAAACAGGAATCTAATACACATGAAAGCATAGTTTAGCACATGTTAAATAATTGACACATACATGCATACATAGCAAATAAATATAGCAAATTACCTTGATAAAAACTTGACATTTGCTTGTGGGAGTGAATGTGAGAAGGTTTGCAGCTGTTATTGCAAAGAGATGGAAAAGAGTTATGTGAATCAGACAGAAACTTGTAACACTAGCTGTAGATAAACGTGGCTCACAACACGTGTGCACTGAACCAAAGTAATTGATAGAAGTCTGACACATATGTATGTCTATCTATTTTGTTTATTGCTCTGTAGCTTTGTTCACCTGAGTGTAGTTTTCTTGTTCACCCAGCATTCCTTGAGGACAAAATTGTACTTAAATGAAAAAAATAATGCATGTGTTTATTAAACTATTCCTTGATATTTAAATTTGTGTTTTCAACATACGGGGAGGCCCTCAAAATAATTTATTTATTAAAAAATGATGTATTTATACTCTCATTTTAAACATCAGTCACCTTCAGTTATTCCACTGCTCAAAATTATTTTTGAACTCATCGATTTTGATGCCTATTAGTAGTGCTTTTATAGTTTTTTGTTTCACCTCTTTAACACTGGCAAAATATTTCCTTTTGAGGAATTTTTTTCATCTTAAAAAAAAGGTCACTTGGGGCAAGATCAGGTGAGGTTGGGATATAGGGGTCATGCCGTTTTGGTTAAAAACTTCTGAACAATCAGCACGGGTGGGTAGGTTGTTTGTGTAAATCATCCATCATGAAATGGACAAATGTGTTGAAAGAATCTAAAAAAAAAATTCACTGAAGTTGAACATAGCCTCTCACAACAATGCTAGATGGTATGATGATACCAATAGGATCCTACAACACTTACCTATTAGGGGAAGCTTGTACTACAAGCGTTCACCTTCCAAAAATATTTTTTGGGGGAATACCCCTCATATACAGGGGGTGCCAAAACTGTACACACATTTTAAATATGCTTGTTTCAAAGATGGCATTAATCAAGTGAATACTACCATAACCAGTCAAAGAAAATGGCAAAAGCACAGTTGAGTGAATGTCATATTATACATTGCTCCTGTAATTCTATTCAACTTCATAAAGTAGTACATAGATAACATCTCTTTAAAGGTGTATACATTTTTAGCACTCCTTGTGTGTGTGTGTGTGTGTGTGTGTGTATACATCTCTGCAAAGAGTTCTAAATTATAACAAAGAGACAGTGAACAGAATGGTAGACAGTAATGTATGGATTTTTAAGTAGAGACAAAGCAGTATAACGGAATGAAAGAAGAAAAAGGCCATGGTTCCTAGGGAGACAGTCTTTTCTAGGAGGTGGATTTGGGCAAAGCCTCAAAGAATAAGTAGAATATAGATACTAATTTGAAGGGTCTGAATGATAGCAGCACTGAATATAGTAATGGGTCAGGAATTATCCAGAAAAGAGCAGGGAAAAAAAAGGGTCTGACAGTGGAAACTAAAAATTAAAAAAAAGTAAGAATGTTAATATCCAGATTATGAAAACCAGTGAGTGTAAGAAAAGATCTTTTTAACTGTAGTAGTCAATAGAAAACTATTATAGTTTCTTAAGGCTGGACGAATAGAGCAAAAGTGAGATTTTTCAGCAAGATGAATTTATCACTAACATAGAAGAGTGAGAGAAAAGCAAATGTCTCCTTATTTCCAGTCACTTAAATGTTTCTCAAATTCACCTAATGTCTGTGGCACACCAAACTTTTTCCAAGTAAGATGCTCAATTTAGGAGTCTCTTAAATAAATTTATTTTTAATAATATTTTGGCGGGGCATGGTGGCTCGCCTGTAATCCCAGTATTCTGGGAGGCAGAGCAAGAGAATTGCCTGAGCCCGTGAGTTCGAGAAAAGATCGGGCAAAATGGTGAGACCCTGTCTCTACAATAAATCAAAAACTTAGCTGAGGTGGGAGGATTGCCAAGTGTTTGAGACCAGTGTTGGCAAGACCTTGTCTCTACAATAAATCAAAAAATTTAGCCAGATGTGGTGGTGCATGCCTGTGGTTCCAGTTACTTGGGAAGTGAAGGTGGAAAGATCACCTGAGCCTAGTAGATTGAGGCTGCGGTGGCTGTGAGCATGCCACTGCACTCCAGCCTGGGTGACAGAGTGAGACTCAGACTCAAAATAGCAATAATAATAATATTAATATCTTATTCTTTTAAAGCACTCTATGTGATAAAACTATATCTGCCCAGCGTTGTTTGCTTTCAACAAACATAAATCACCTGGGTGTTAGAGCTGTCTAATTAAAACTGAAGTTACTCCATACTAATTATCCTAAAAGTACTGCATATTTCAAGCTGTATAACATGCTTATAAATAAATTTATATTCCTATGCCAATTATAATTTTAGCTCATATTTTTGAGAAGTGTTTTTAAATGGATTTAAAATGTATTGCAATATTTTACATTCCAGATAGCAGCATTTCACAGTTTGTTTCTAAATGCTGCAAGTGTAAAACACACGCTATGTGACTCAACTATGATGGCGAACACCATGAAGAGTATTGGCTTTTAACACTTATAACAGATATTAAGAAACTATCCTATCAATGATATTTTTTAGTAGATGTAAAAATACCAATCTTTTCATATTTCCCCCTAAAGCCAAAAAGAATTCCATTGTTTGTCACTGAGGACAAGATTTGGCCTGGTGTGTTTAAACAGATAAAATAAGATTCCCCTTAAAAGGTTTTCTGAAATCCTTTTTCCATTGCACACCTCACTTTGTTGTGACTAAGTTGAGTCTCTTGGAACATACTATTCTGACTGATACCTACTGCTATAACAGCTACATCTCATTCTCCGTTGTGCTTCATTTATCTCTGACAATCTCAAGAAGAACAAAACTCTTATTACTCTTTCTACCAGGGATTCCATTGTACAACAGGCATAGGCAAATGTATAGCTTTTCATGAGCTCTTCATTAGTGGGGCATCACCACAAAAGGCAAATATGAAATGTTAAGCATATTGCTATGAATGTGTGTTTGTCACACAACACCTTCATAAAGCTTCTGGCCTTCTGTATTAGTTTTTCATTGTTATGTTTAAAAATTGCAACACACTTAGCACCTTAACAGAATGCACATTTATTATATCATAGTTCCCATGACTGGAGAGTCCAGGCACAGTCTAGCTGTGTCCTCTGCTCAGAGTCCTACAGGACTACTATCAAGGTTTTGGTGAGGGTAGGGTCTTATTGGGAACTTGGGTCTTCATTCAACTTTCCCAGTTGCTGGAAGAATTCAGCTCCTTATACCTGTAGAACTGAGACTCTCAATTCTAAGAGAATGTCTGCTATTCTTGCCACACGGCCCTTTCCACAACGTGGCAGTTTGTTTCTTCAAGGCCAGAAGAACAATTCTGCTGCTCTAATCTTTTTTTCAAGGAAGGTCTAGGCTCTTCTTTCAAAAAGTTTAACTGATTGAATCTTATTTTTGTTAAACCCAAAATCAGCTGATTAGAGACCTTCAATATTGTTTGAATTCATATGGTAATTTATATGGTAAGCTAATCACAGAAGAAAAATCTTACCATTTTCATCAGTTTTACCCACACTAAAGGCCAAGTTTATACAAGGACATGGGTTATTGTGGTTCATCTTAGACCCTCACCTCCTAAACCCTGTAAGATCCTAAAGTGATACACAGTCATTGTGAAAAGTACCTTTCCTTTGTAGTTCTTTCAAAGATTATCTTTAAAAATTGATTTAATGTCTGCCTTACAAAGGGCAGAGTTAATATATCTTTTGCCAGTCATTGCATCCTTAGAAATACTGATTATTTATTTAATAACTATTTGTTGAATAAATTAAACCACATATGATGCACTATAAATTATTTGGACATTTCTGTTCCATTCTAATTGTATATCCTATATGCTATTTCATGTAATATGCATAATTTTTCTTGCCTATGCATTTGTTGTATTTTAATTCTGGCCCATTCAATATTATCATGGCATACTCATAGTATCCAAACATAGAGTAAAAATGCTACCATTTTAATATCTAAGTCATTACCTAACCCAAAATATTAATTAATTAACAATTCTACCATTAGTCAACAGGCATTTATTGAATAGTTGCTTCAGGCTTAGTTTGGACTTGGAGACAATGTGACCAAAAAAGTAATATTACGTAGGGTTCTTTTTTTCTATGATATTTTTAGATAAATAAAATATGATATAAGAAAAAATAGCCAGGGGTACATGACTGCATAAAATAAATGCTAAGGTGTACAGTGCTTATGGAGCATTCATGGTACAAGATTTCAGGGGACAGAGATCATTGGATTTAGGGAAGCTACGGAAGGTTTCAAAATGAATGTAATGCTTAAAGATAACATTGAATAATAAAAAAGAGAAATATAATGGAAATGCACTGACTATTCAGAATATATTCAAGCATAACTGGATTCTGGGAGACTGGAGAGGCTCACTCTTGGTGCAGCGATCCAATGACAGCCTGGTCTCTCAGAGCAGAAGATGAGAGGAATTAGAGTCACAGACAGCATCGATTCTTCATTTTCTTCTTAGGCAAGCACAACTATGCCCATGGCTTCCATTACACATCTACCTCTAACGATTCCCAGCTGTTTTCTTCTTTTTTCTTTTGTTATAATCAGATATCCTTCAGAACTAAGGATAATAATAACTCTAATGAATCCTTTCTAATTATACGCTTGCCACTGTTTTGACTCCAACAAGATTATGTCACAAGCAATCTTAAACACTTCAAATTAGATGTATAATCTCCCTTTAACATCTGCTCCTCTTTCAGTCAACCCACAGTCACCCAGTGGCTCATGCCCCATATCTTAGAATTATTCTTGACACTTTTTGCTTCCCCACCTTGGTTTACCTAATAAACCTGGGTCCTTTCATTTCCATGTCCTAAAACTAATGTCACTCAGTGCACTTTCTTTTACTCTTCAGGCAACATCACTCTCGCTTGAACTACAACAACAACTAATCACAAGTGCACTTGACCCTTTCCACAATATCGTTCAATGCATTATCAAAATGCAAATCTTCTTCTCCCTAACTGAGTAACCATCAATAGCTTCTTATGTCATTTTCTGATTAAGATACAAATTCCTTACATGTCCCAGAAGACCTTGTGCGGTGTACCCACTCCCAACTTGTTGATTACATAGTGTGCTTCCTGTTAAGTTCCAGGGAAAAAAGTCCTCTTTCAGTTCTCCAAACAAAGCAAACTCCAATTCAATGTCATCTCACATACTGTTCACTTTCTCTGGAAGGGTTCCCCAACTCCATTTCTTTGTCTAGCTTTATCTTCCCAACCTTGTGCCTTCAAGTTTAAATGTCTTGCCTCAAAGAAGTCTTCCCTGACTCCCTAAAGTGTCAGAGAAGGCGTCCCTTACACACTCTAACATAAACTTCTAATTTCTCTATGTAGCACATTTCATTGTTATAATCAAGTCTAATTATTTGAGCTATTTTCTGTATGATATGTCTTCCAAATAGACTGGAAGCACCTGTTGGTGTTTTTCCTGTTCCTCTTTATATTATCAGTATCTAATATTGTGCTTGATGTGACAACCTTTATTGAAGCTTGACTGCAAGAAAACCATACAGTCAAACATTTCTTTCATTACAAAAAGAAAATAGACTGGGCTCAGTGGCTCAGCCTGTAATCCCAGTGCTTTGGGAGGCGGAGGTGAGTGGATTGCCTGAGTCGTGGGTTCGAGACCCGCCCGGGCAACTTGGAGAGACCTCATCTCTACAATAAATCAAAAATTAGCCAGGCGTGGTAGCGGGCGCCTGTAGTTACAGTTACTTGGAAGGCTGAGGTGGAAGGATCGCTGGAGTCCAGCAGATCAAGGCTGCGGTGGCCGGGAGCGTGCCACAGCACTCCAGTCTGGGAGACAGAGTGAGACTCCAACTCACAAAAATAAAAAAATAAAAGAAAAACTAAAGTTGCAATTTGCCCAAACTGCACATCATTTTATATTTAGATTCCAGCTCATTATAAACTTCATCTGCATGATATATCTCCAAGAAAAATAATCAAAAATTAAAATTGTATTCTCACTGTCTTTACGATAAACTTTTAAGTCTATCAAAATAAGTCAGATATTTGCTATAACTTCCTACATTCCAAATAAATTAACCGAAATAAAATTCCAGGTTGGAAATCAACAAAATTGAGTAGCCACAAATATCTTTCCCAAAAAATTGTTCTAAAATATTTTATTAATTTGAGATTCCTTCAATTTAAAGATATTGAAGACAGGTATTAAATGAGACAGTTTTAAAAATAACATAGAAGATCTGGCTTGGAAATCTGATGAACCTCAGAGCGCATGAGTGTATTAGGCAAAGCACATCATCAAGAGTCCAACTTTGGTATCAGTCCAGAACCAGAACGACAGATGCTAACTAGACCGCTAACACCGGTGCCCAAGCGTCACAGCGAACTTATATTGTGACTTTACAAACATCTTACATCGAAAAGTTTCTGTTTAACGAGAAATAATAAGCATAAGCAAATGACTACAGCATAAAGAAACTTTGAGGATTATGTTTTTAATCCAAAACCATACAGAGGATTTCTGTGTGTGTGTGTGTGTGTGTGTGTGTGTGTTAGTTTTTGGCTCAGGCGATCCTTCCGTCCCAGCCTTCCAAGTAGCTGAGACTACATGCTCCTGCCACCACGCCAGCTAATTTTTTGATTTATGGTAGAGACGGCTAGCCTCTAACTCCTAAACTCAGGCAATCCTCCTGCCTTGGCCTCTGAGAGTGCTGAGATTACAGGCCTGAGCCACCGCACTGGTCCTGGAGTCGTTGTTTCAGGTGCTTGTTAGGTTTCTGGGCAAGGACACAGGCGTGATCACCGGGAGTGATAACCTGGGGCTACCAGGTCTGCAAGCTCCTCCTTCTCCCCATCTCCCACTTCCCACCCCTCCCCCTCCCACTCCCCAACCCTCGACCTTGGGCCTTCCTGCTATGGGGAACAACTCGGCGCCAGGAGGGGGGTGGGGTGGACTAGGGAACTAGGGCTGGCCCAGCTGTAGGGGCAGCGGCTGCAAGGCGAGCGCAACGTGGAGCGCTGGGGACTCTAGCTCGCTCTGATGCAAACCGAGTCCTTCGGACGCCAGGCAGCGCCCCCACCACTTTGCTTTTCCTGGCAGGTGAAGGGGTGGAGGCAGCAGACGCCTCTATCCTCTGGCATAGGGGATCCGACTCTCACTGCCTCAGCGCTGACCCCCAGACCCGCCAGCTCCAACTGCAGCACCAGGGCAGGTTGGTGGCCAGCTCCAAGGATGAGCCCTGGTTGCGCCATGACCTGGAGCTGGTGCCAGTTCCCTAGGAGCTGAGGGAGGGCGGCTGTTCCAGGAACTTCAAAGTCTGGCAAAAACACACATGGACCTTTACTCCTCACTCTTTGGACAGTGAGTGGTAAGAGGTACAATTACTCCTATGCTTCATATCATGGTAATAACACAATAGCACAATTCTGCCATTTGGCTTAGGCAGTAATTTATATATCCTTACTGCTTTCCACCCCTTTGCCCTGCTTCCTGAAGTTTCACTTATTTCCCTCATGCACATCCACCAGACAGATAGAGCGCTCTGCCAGGAATAGGACTGTGAGTCTGTTGTCTAGATCTGCAGATTCATACAGTAGGCACAAGCAGATGATTTCCTTGTAGGAATGAAGGAACTGATGGAATGCTACAAACTAGGCGTTTCCCTCTGCTCTCCAGCTCCCTGAAGAATCGGGTTTTTTATTTATTTTTATTTTATTTTTTTTTTTTATTTTTTTTTCAGTTGGAGTCTCACTCTGCCGTCCAGACTAGAGTGCAGGAAAAGCAAAGTGGTGGGGGCGCTCCCGGCCACCGCAGCCTCGACCTGCTGGGCTCCGGAGATCCTTCCACCTCAGCCTTCCGAGTAGCTGGAACTACAGGCGCGCGCTACCACACCCGGCTAACATTTTTGATTTATTGTAAGAGATGAGGTCTCACCAAGTTGCCCAGGCGGGTCTCGAACCCGTGGGCTCAGTCAATCCACTCACTTCAGCCTCCCAAGGCGCGGGATTACAGGCTGAGCCACCGAGCCCGGCAGAATCGGGTTTTTTAGATGACAGGCTTTAGATGCCAAGTGAAAGGCTTGCAATTCAAATAAACATAATACGTGAAGTTTTGCTAACCAAAAGTCTGTTTTGGTCTATTTGGACTGCTGTAACAAAATACCATAAACTAGGTGCCTTAAAACAGCAAGCATTTACCACACAGTTCTGGGGGCTGGAAGGTTCAAGATAAAGAGACAAGTAGACTACTGTCTGGTGAGAGCCAGCATCCTCACAGATAGTGCCTTCTCACTGAGTCCTCATATGGTAGAAGGGATAGGCCTCGTTTATATAAGCATCAAACTCATTCATGACAGTTCTGCCTCTATGACCTAATCTCCTCCCAAAGCCCCGCCTTCTAATACAGTCACCTTGAGGATACTTTTTCAGCATATAAATTTGGGAGGGACACAAACATTCACACCACAGCAGAATTATTTATTTAATTATTTATGAGACTGGGTCTCATTTTGTCACTGAACTGAAGTGGTGAGATCATAGGTTACTGCTGTCTTAGACTACTTGGGTCAAGCTATCTTCCTGTACAGTCAGCCAGCCTCCTGAGTAGCTGAGCCTGCAGGCACAAGCCATGGTTCCTGGCTCCTGATATATATATATATTTTAACTCCATTTTGGTTCTAAGTAACTCCAAACTTACAAAGATTTAATAAATAAGAATCAAATAATCATTAATTGTTTTGAAAATTTGCAGTTTTGCTGTTCAGCATTTTTTTTGTGGAAACAGTACTCAGATTTTGCTTGTAATAATGAATTATACTCCACTCTCAGACTATTTGCTTCAGGTTTTGCTAAACTCTGGCCTGATTCCAGTGCACAGAACACTTTCTGATTCAATGGAAGTATTTTGTTCATCCCATGACAGGAACTGTTGCCGAGATATGCACGTGTTCCAAGTCATGCCAATTAATCAAAGACAAAAAAGACCTTGTTCTGCGAATGTGTTACCCCTACAAGTTAAAATAACATAGCTCTAGAAACATTTAAATGCTCAGGCACTGAAAGTCTGTTCTGCTAAGATTAAGGCCCCAGTACAGAAATAGACTTGGAACCCTGAAACATGGATGGTAATATGCAGATGAGTGCATATTGACTTTGCAAACCAATGGAGCCCAAAGACCTTGCAGAGGTGGTCCAACAAAGCTATAGAAGTTTTTGTTGCTGTTGTTTGTTTGTTTTTCTTTTTTACAACTGAACATGTGTCACTCTTGGCAGTTTCACAGATCAACTATTTTGACTGTCAGACAGATCTAGGGATACATTTCAGCATAACCTGACTGGGTGGGCATGCTGGGCTTGACAAAAGAGGGAAGAGGTGGTAGAAGAATTAGCATCTACAAGCAAGAGCCAGTTATACACACCTGGAATGAGTTCTTCAGGTTCTTTGCCAAGGAAGCCAAAATATAAGACTTGCATAAGCAATAATTCATTGATTTGGGAGGACTTTATTTGGATATGAGATATAATGTCCTAAGTCACTAAGGGAAGAGATAGATTCGCTCCTAGGGTGGTCCTTGGAACATGATGGCTAAAGTTAAGTCAGATGTAAATTCCTCAGTTGCTACAGCAGGCAGTAGAGAAAGAACTAAAGAGTCTGAAGGAAGTGACATGGCTGAAGTGAATATGTTATTGGAAATCAGAAGACTTACCAGTGAATTATGTTCCACTGGAGGGGCCAGAGGAACACACTACTCAATAAAGACCATCAGGAATTACTTGTAAGGTGGGCTGTAAAGTCACTGAGATATTTATTGGACATTTTCCTCTACATATGTAAGTTAACAGCAGGAGAGATGTTCACAGAGCTAGGCTTATTGATATTCATGAGGATGATAGTCTGGGCATGAGACCAGGAAGTGACATATAACCTAGATGGTAGCAATTATAAAAATCCACAAAGTCAGAGGAACAATCACCAGGGCTTGAGGCACAGAGAGTTGAGATGACTAATAGACCTTGGTGTTCTTAGAAACAGAAAAGATCAGCTGTCAACATGGATTCTATGTAACATCTACAATCAGAAAAAGGCAAGAATAGAAAAGCATGAAGGAAGTCACCCAAATAAAGAGACATGATCCTTAGCCGGGCTCGGTGGCTCAACCTGTAATCCTGCACCTTGGGAGGCTGAGGTGAGTGGATTGCCTGAGCCCGCAGGTTCGAGACCAGCCTGGGCAACTTGGTGAGATCTCATCTCTACAATTACAATTACCTGGGCATGGTGGTGTTTGCCTGTAGTTTCAACTACTTGGAAGGCTGAA
>CAUYQG010051147.1:0-24048 GCA_963574415.1 Tarsius wallacei | reverse complement strand
TTTAGGACTGTAAAATGATGAGCATATTTTAATCTACCTATATTCTAAGCTAATTGCAAATTTTAAATAGGAGCAATCTTTTATTTTTGGATGGGCTGATGTTGCACAAGCACTTTCCTAAGCACCTGATGCATACTTATTAAATGGGAAGAAAATATTTTTTATCCCATTATTGAGACATTAAGGCTCAAGTGGATTAAATGATTCATAGAAGGCATTGAATCAGAGTAAGACCCCAGTATTTGACTTTTACTCTATTTTTAGACTTCCTTGTGCAGAAGGCAGGACCCTTCACCAAGGACCAAACATGACCATTAGTTTATATTTGAAGAAGACCACAATAATAGCTAAAGTTTACAGTTTTAGAAATTTGCTTTAAAGTTATGAAAGCATTTTAAATTATCATTTTCAGATATATATATACATGCATATATAGAGACTAAAGGTTTTTAAAAATATCTTTAAGGAGTGAAAATATTTTAATTCATATTGAGTTCTAAAACTATAGAGAGTAAAAAGGATTGACATCATTTTATTAGTGACTTTTCTCATGATGTCATGAGAAGCTTTTTAAAAATCATCCTTTTTTTAACTTTTAAATTTTTTATTTTAAAATTCTGGGGTACAATTTGGGGTTAGGTATACAAATATTCATTGTGCAGGTACCCTTGTTGATGAGGTGTGCCCCCCCAGGCAGATTCCTGCTACTGCCAATCCCACCTCCCCATCCCCTGCCCCGCTACTGTCAATCCTTTTGTTATAGTATTATGATAGTTGTTCAAGGTCCACTTATGAGTGAGAACATGTGATACTCAGTTCTTTGTTTCTGTGAAAGATCACTCAGTATTATAGACTTGAAGTCCCTCCAGGTTGATGCAAAGTTCATGATTTTGTTCTTCTTTATGGCTGTGTAATTTTCCATTGCGTATATGTACCACTTTTTTTTTATCCAGTCCTCTTTTGATGGGCAGTACGATTGGGTCCATGTTCTTACTATTGTGAACAATGCTGCAATAAACATACATGCGCAGGCATCTATTTTATAGAGTGATTTGAGTTCTTCTGGGTATATTCCCAGTAGGGTGATCGTGGGGTCATATGGAAGGTCGATTTTTATAACTTTTAGGAATTGTCACATTGTTTTCCACAGAGGCTGTACTAGTTTACATTCCCACCAACTGTGTAGAAGTGTTTTCTTTTCACCACATTTCTCTAGCATCTGTTATTTTTGAGTTATTGATGAGGATTATTCTGACTGGAGTTAGGTGGTATTTAGTGTAGTTTTAATTTGCATTAAAAAATAGATGAACTAACAGTCACAAAATTAAAAAAAATTTTTTTTAAAATTGAAAATTAAAAAACAAAACCTGCCCTCTCGTGGCAGACTCTGTAATTATTCCTTTAATCAGGTCTCTCCTGCAGAGCCACCTCTTTCACTCTCTCCTCAGTGTCCGAAGCAGGGAAGGAAGATGGCAGTGGAGGTTTGTGGGGCTGCAGTCCTCCCCTCCCACTCTCATATGGTCAGGGAGAGCTACTCTGATGGGGAGGTACGGGATTGTCTCTTCCCCGGGTATGTTCTCCTACTGCGACTGACGTCCAGGCTCTGCTGGTATTTTTTCTTCTCAGTTGTGGCTCAGCTATGTGTGGGTCTGATGTTCGGAGGATTGCTGGGGAGGAGGGGGCTGGGTCAGCCCCAGACTCACCACTGATCTTTTGTAGTTCTTCCTTGTCCTTTTCTGGCCACACCCTTTGTCCTGTGGCTAGATCAGGGTAAGGGGTGGGGCACCTGGAATGCAGCACTCCTCAGGTCCCTCCAAAGTTTGTGCTTTCAGGATATTCCCTCTGGACACACTCAATCCCTGAGTAGTTGATCCGCCAGTCACAGAGATCAGGTCTGTTGTTCCATGGTGAGCAAGTCAGAGCATTTTCCTGCCCCACCTTCAATATGGTGGTGGGGTGCCTTTCTTGTCCTCTTCCATGGGGCTTTGTCTCTGGACTCCCTCCACAGCCTCTGCGTCGGTGCCCTGCCAGGTGCTGATGTGGTGAGGCAAAGCCAGGAGCTGGCAGTCTTTCTCCTGCTGCAATGGTGAGGGAGAACCTGGGGTGATGGTTTCTCCCCACTGCTTTTTCTCAGAAAAACTTTTGTCTGTTTAAAAAAAAAAAATGGTGCTTGGCTTCTGCGACCTTGGAAAGGCCAGGGATGAGGCAGAGAAGCTGCAGCACCAGCTGTTGCACCAGGGGCTTGGCCACTCGCTCACAAGCCCCCACTTATTCAGTCTCTCCCAGCATTTTCTTCCCATGGAGGGTTTGTTGATTAAAAAAAAAGAAAGAAAAAGAAAATGGCCCTTGGCTTCTGAGTCCCGGGAGTTGCTAGGGTCCAAGCCCAGCAGCTGTGGCACGAAATGCTGCACCAGGAGAACCCTGGCCGCTATCTCCCTAGCCCTCACTCAGTCAGCCACTCACAAGCCCACTTGCTTACCAGCATTTACACAAAATTTTCCATACACTTACTCACTCACACAGGGACTTGCATAGTCCGACTGGCTCAGCCACCATCTTCCCAACTGCAAGCTCATTTTTCTAAATTCTCTGCCAAAGCACCTTGAAACCATATTTGATTCTTCCCTTTTACTCATACTCTACATCTATCCATTGTAAGTCTCACTTGCCATATCTACAAAAGATATCCTGAATTTGACCCTGTGCAACACCTGTCCTAATGCCACACTTATCCAAGTCATTGTCGTTTCCTGTCTGGATTATTGCAATCGTTTTCTAACTGGTCTACCTGCCCCTGTCATGTTCTTTTCAGAATATTCTTAATAACACAAAAAGCCTATTAAAATATAGGTCATTTCATATGACCCCGCAATCCCTCTATTGGGAATATCCCCAGAGGAACTCAAATCACTCTATGAAAAAGATACCTATACATGCGTTTTTATTGTAGCATTGTTCACAATAGCAAAAACATGGAACCAACTGTGCTGCCCATTAAAAAAGGACTGTATAAAAAATGTGGTACATATACACAAGGGAATATTATACAGCCAGAGAGAAGGATAGAATTAAGAACTTCACAGCAACTTAGATGGACTTAGAGCCTATAATACTGAGTGATCTACCACAGCAACAAAGACTGGAGTATCACACGTTCTCACTCATTAGTGGACCTTGAACAATTACCATAATACTATAGAAAAGTATTGGCAGTAGTGGGAATCTGCTGGGGAAGGGGGAGCATACCTCATCAACAAGGGTACCTGCATAATGGACATTTGTATATCTAACCCTGACTTGTACCCCACATCTTTAAAATAAAAAAGGAATAAATAATTAAATAACTAACTAAATGGAGCACTCCTCTGCTCCATGCTTCTGCTCCAAACTCTCCAAGAGCTTCCTTTTTGTACAACTCAGAGTATAAGCCATATACTTTACAATGGTCCCTACCTCTTCCATGATCTGACTGCCCATCTGAGCTCATCTCCTTCTGTGTTCTCTATCACCCCTCCTCAGCCATACACCTCGCCATTCCCGGAACACACAGGCATGCTTTCACCTCAGGGCCTTTGCACATGCTCATTCTTTCCAAGGTATCATCATGTGTCACTTCCTCATCTCCTCCAGTCTTTTGTCTGTATTTCCTTCTCATGAAGAATTTTTTCTGGCCAACCTAACATTGCAACCTTCCCTAAGCCTCTCTATCCCACTTCGCTTTCTTTTTTTCTCCTTAGCACCTATCATCACTCAAAAATTGTGTTGTTTCCACAGACTGCCATAAAAATGTACCATAAACTAGGTGGTATAAAAACAACAGAAATTTATTCTTTCACAGTTCAGGAGGCCAGAAGCCTGAAGTCAAGATGTCGATGTGGTTGCATCCCTCTGTTCCTCTCTTGGCTTCTGGTTCGTTGGCAATTCTTGGTGTTATTTGACTTGCAGCTGCATCACTCCAACTTTTGTCTTCATCAACACATGGTCTTCTTCCTGTTTTGTTTGTTAGTTGCATCTTTGCATCCAAACTTCCCTCTTATAAGGACGCTAGTCATATTGGATTGAGTGCCAAATCTCATTCAGCATAACCCCATTTTAACTTGTTTACATCTGTAAAGATGCTATTTCCAAATAATATTACATTCACAAGTTTCAGGTAGACATTTTTGGAGGACTATTCACCTTAGCGCATTAGTATATTAATTTAATTATTGTCTATCTTCTTCTCCAGAATGTAAATTCATGAGAATTTTGCTCATCGTCACATTCTTTTTGCATGGGATAATCTGTGACACACAGTAGGATTTAATAATGTTTGTTACATAGATAATCCCTTCGGTTGATCTGGCTGTATTTCATTTAGATAGCAGATGCCCAGATAATATTGCAGCTGGTGATTACTGTGTTATAAAGGGAGTCCATTTTTGGCCTAAGGGCTGAAAATCCAACCATCATATTTTATTCTTAGGCTTTTTCTCCCAGATCTACTCACAGACTTTGGACTGGCTTCTAAGCACCACTGAAACTATAAAACAGAGAGTAATGCCTGTTGCAAAAGACTGAGCTCCCTGAATAAAAGCATCACATCCACGAAGTGACTCCTTTTAAGCCTTCTCTAATGTCGCTTGATGATAGAGGGCACTAAAAAACTTTTGATGTGCTCCTGCCTTCTCTGTATTCCCTGGATACTAGAAAATCAAATAAGACAGTCCAAGAAAAATATTTCCAAACAAAGCAAATAAAAGCCCTCGACGTACTTTTGATGTCAAAGCAAAGCTCTACTCACATTTAATTCTCGTGTGTAAACTCTTGGGTGCAGATGAGTCAACAGCAGCTAAGTTAACAGATGAAGTATAAGCAGCTTCATGTCTCAATATGAAACTTCACATCCCGTTCAAAGAATGCAATTCCAAAGCATGCGTTTTTCTTTCAACCAATGGAAAATATATTATTTGATTAACAAAGTTTGGTACCATAGATTTTTAAAAAATTGAATGGTGCTTTTTACTTTTTGAAATCATCTCTTAATTTTATCACTTGTTATTATTAGTAGATCCTCATTTGATTGGGTATTTTATTACTGATGGCAATCTTATTTTATGAGTTGATTCTTTAGTTGCTGATATTGGGAGCCATTCTACTGAATGAAGTTTCCTGCCAGGCTTTCTTCTTCTTATTATTTTTTAAAGCATAACCATGGTTAGCATGAGATGGCACCCTGCTGGAGAGCAAGCATTTTTCTTTGGTGAAATTATTGGTTGAATTGTGTCCCTTTTCCACTCTCCAGTTGAGTTGTGTCCCCTCCCCACTCCCCGTAAATCCACAAGTTGAAGTTCTGACTCCCATGACTCAGAAAGTGAGTTTACTTGGAAGTAGCATTTTGATAAATGCAATTATTTAAGTTAAAATGATGTTGCCAGGGCATCCCTATAAAAAGGGAAGATTTAGACACAGAGCTATGCACACAGGGAGAACACCACGTGAAAATGAAAGCAGAGATTGGAATGATGCTTCTAGAAGCCAAGGAACACTAAAGTTTGCCAGTAATTCATCAGAAGCTAGGGGAGAGACTTGGAAGAGATTCTCCTCCATGGCCTTCAGAAGGAATCTATTCTGCTGACACCTTTCAGTCTCCAGAATCATGAGCCAATACGTTTTTGTTGTTTAAGCCACTTAACTTGTGGTACTTCGTTACAGCAGCCCTAGCAAACTAATACAAGGACATTGCCAGTTGTATTACAAGGACATGGAGATAGAACATCACCTTGGAGTTGCTAGACATGGTCTTCTATTACAGATGCTTATAGGATAAGCAAACCTAGTTGTTCTTGGAAAAGAGTGAACAAGGTCTTTTGTACTTTAAGGTGAGAAACAACAACCTGCTCCATCCCCAGAGTGCTGGTCCACAGGGAGAGAGAGTTTCCAGGGGATCTGAGTATCTGTGATGTCCTGACCTAGTTCTTTGGAGATTGGTACATCAATAAAAAGTGATCGTGTAGAGTCAAAGTGTGGATTGCAAAGAATGGGAAGAACAGGGAACAAAGTCCTTGGGAGTGCACCCTTGGAAAATGGACTTTTCTGGAAGAGTCACTGTGAAAAAGTGAAGGGCCACAAACTTCTCACTCTGTCATCCAGGATAAAGTGCAGTGACATGATCCCAGCTCACCACAGTCTCAACCTCCTAGGCTCAAGGGATCCTTCTGTCTCAGCCTCCCAAGTAGATGGGACTACAAACATGCATCATCAGGCCCAGTTAATTTCTTTAAAAAATTTTTTTTTGTAGAGATGAGCTCTCACCATATGTTGCCCAGGCTGGTCTCAAACTCCTGGGTCAAGCAATCCTCCTGCCTCAGACTACCAAAGTGCTGAGACTACAGGGTGAGCCACTGCGCCTGGCTCAAATCCGACTTTTGAGGGCAATTTTGACAATGCAGGCACTGCCCCCTCCTCTCAGAAAGCCACGGTCACATCAGGAGAGTCCAGCCTGATGCTGCTTCTCAGCAGCCTCAGGACTCCCACTGGTGAGACCCCACAGTCTGCGCATTTCTGTCCTGCCTTGCTCCCCAGTAGCCTGGTCTGCAGCAGGCCAAATCCAGAAATTAAACTTTCATCTCTCATGCAATTCAACCTTTTCTCCTTCCCTGTCTTGGGCTCTGCTGTGAGCAGCAGCAGGGAAGAGGCCAGTGGTTTGTTCTTTCACTCTCCTTCCTCCAACTCCTCCCACCCTCCAGGGTGTCAGTGTTTGAAATACACAAAGAGGGAATAGAGGAGAAGGGAGGAAGGTCTTTTCCTTTAGCTTCTCTTGCTTATTATCGTTCTTTTGCCTTTAAATGCCAGGTGTCTAACTGCAAATTTCTGCCTCATAAGGCTCTTCTTGTGGGTTCCTTTAGGCCTCTGCTAGGGTCTCTGCATTGTACCATTCCCTGGCCTTGGGGATATCTCCTGCAGCCTCTTAATATGCCCGCAGCTCTTGTTATCTCGAAGAGCATGCCACACAGGTTCTTTCTGCATGGAAATTCTGGCCTTGTGCTATGAGCTGAATTGTGTCCACCAAAACTTATATTTTGGAGTCCTAAACCCCAATACCTTAAATGTGATTGCATTTGGTAATAGGGTCTTCTAAGAGGTGATTACATTAAAATGAGACCACTAGGGTGGGCTCCAATCCAATGTGATTGATATCCTTATAAGAAAGGAAGATTAGGGCTGGGTGCAGTGCCTCATGCCTATAATCCCAGAAATTAGGGAGGATTGCCTGAGCCCAGGAAGTTATAGACTGTGGGAAGCTATGATCAAGACACTGTGCTTCAGCCTGGCTGACAGTGAGACCCTGTCTCTAAAAGAAAAATAGAGAATGACAACACAAAAGCCACTTGCAGAGGGAGGACCATTTGAAAACAGAGGGGTGGCCATCTGGAAGCTAAGGAGGGAGGCCTCCGAGGAAACCAACTCTGTCAACATCATGATCTTGGACTTGCAGTCTCCAAGATTATGCGACAATAAAATTCTGTTGTTTAAGCCACCAAGTCTGTGGTACTTTGTTATAGCAGCTCTAGCAAACTAATACACCCTAGAAGACACTTGGGTGGGACCTTTTTAATATGTCCATAGTCTGGCTGCCTTCATGGTATCTACTTGGCTGACAAGAAGACTCATGCTTCCCTTCTCCTCTAGACTTCCACTCACTTCCTCTATGTCCATGCCCTGCGATTTCAGGAAACTCCATCTAACTCCTTTCCTTAGAACTATCTAGTTCAGCAAATATGCAGCTGGGGATGTATTGTCAGGCTCTCCTTTCGCAAAACCTGAAGCACTAGGATTAATTCTCTTGGGCTCCTCCTCACTCAGTTAGAAAGTGGAGACAAAAGAACCCACAGGAAGGGAACAGGAAATCCCACAGCACTCTTCCTTTCTATGAGTTCTCTGAAAAGACCTTCCTCTCTTCGTTCACTCAGGTGGCAAATATATATTGCTCTCTTGTATTTCAGAGGGAGAACATAAACTCACGACAAACAAAATATATGATATTAGGTGCTAAGAACAATATAAACAGAGTATGGGGGGGTTGGCAGTTCTATTTTATGTAAGATAATTTTACATAGGAGGGAAGGTCTCCTGATGCAGGGGCACTTGTGTGCAAGCTTGTGGGAATTAAAGTAAAGCAGTGGGGCTCTTTGAAGAAGGAATGATACAGGCAGAGTGAGTCCAGGAGTCAGGGCATGCTTGATTGGTCACAGAAGAGGAAGAACAGCAATGTGGTTGCAGAGTAATGATCTAGGGGAAGGCTGGTAGAGGGTGAGTTCTAAAAGGTGGGTGGGCCTTATGGACAATTGTGGGCACCCTGGCTTTTCTCCAAGGGAGATGGGAGGCACTGGATTATTTTGAGTACAAAGTGACATGATGTGATGCATTTTATCAAGGATTTCTCTGCTGTAAATGAAGAATAGATTGTACAAAGGCATGGGAGAGAAGCAGGACACCAGTGTGATGAGAGAGTTCATGAGCTGCCAATTCAATGCCCATTCCCCTCTTTCTTAAATTCAATGCCCTTACTTCTCTTTCTTAAATTCAGTGCCCCTTCTCTTTCTTACACAGAGATTCCTAATATCCAAGAAGTGGTGATACACTCGGATAAAAAAATACCTCAATATCTCAATCTTTCTTGCCTGTAGGGAGGCCTAGTAAGTAGTTCTGGCCAATGATATGCAATCAGAAGCTGTTGTGAGGGGCTTCCAGAAATGCTATTTTAAAAGGTTTTTTGCCTCTGGTAGCGTATGCCATTTTCCCATTGTCTTTCCCGCCTTCCTGACTAAAGGATGGAAATGATGGCTGGAACACAAGGAGACATTGGTAGGGAAATACAATTTAAAAGTACAGGGATATACCTTCTCACAGTTATCAGACTGGCTAAAACTTGTAAAAAGGGAAAATACTAAGTGCTGATGAGGATGAGAGCAAGAAGGACTCTGACCCATCATAGGTAGGAATGCAAAATATCACAACTCCACTGAAAACTTTACACTTTTTTTTTTAAACAAGTGTTAACCTGCCCTTGCTGTATAATCTAACTCAGTGATCCTCAATCTTTTTGGCATCAGGGACCAGTTTTGTGGAAGACAACTTCTCCACGGACTGGGATGGGGTGTGGGGCGGATGGTTTCGGGATGATTCAAGCACATAACATTTATTGTGCATTTATGTTGTTTGCTATTACATTGTAATATATAATGAAATAATGATACAACTTACCATAATGCAGAATCAGTGGGAGCCCTGAGCTTGTTTTCCTGCAACAAGACAGTTCCATCTAGGGGTGATGGGAGACAGTGACGACCTGAAATGTGTTTATGTCCAGTCTACTAGTCTACTCCACAATCTCGTTTTGGTTGCTGTCACTGCAGGAAAGCCTGCTTCACAAAAATAGGATGTTGGAAATAGAAACAGGGCTTTCAGTGCTCTTTTGACAGGAGGCAGAGCTCAGGTGGTAATGCAAGCGATGTGGAATGGCCGTAAACGCAGATGAATCTTCTCTTGCTTGCCTGCTGCTCACCTCCTGCTGTGCGGCTGGGTTCCTAGTGGATCATGGACTGGTATCAGTCTGTGTCCCAGGGGGTCGGAGACCCCTGATCTAACTATCCAAACTGTTGTTTTCCCAAGGGAAATAAAAATGTATGTTTATATAAAACTCTGTACACAAATGTTTATGGAAGCCTCATATGTAATCACCAAAAGCTGAAAACAACCCAAATGTCCATCAGTGGTGAATGGATCGACTAACTGTGGTGTGTCCATGAAAAACAAGAAAAAAGAATGAACTATGGATCCACCAACAACATGTATAAATGTCATATACATTTTGCTAAGGGAAAAGCCAGGCCCTAAAGGCTATACACTGTATAATTTCATTTATATGACATTCTAGGAAAGGCAAAACAATAGGGCTGAACAGACAAGAATGGAGGTGAGGATGAGGGAGGGATTGATTACAAAGGGGCAGCATGAGGGCATTTTGTGGGGCGTTGGAGCCTTCTGTGTCATGTTTGTGGTAGATGTATACCTTTATGCATTTTTCAAAGCCCGTAGAAGTATACATTCATGAGAGCAAATTTTATAGTATGTGAATTAAGAAATAAAAAATTTTAAATTCTGAGAAAAAAAAGGCTGGGAAATAAATCCATGTAAATCTGTTCCTTCTTTAGAAAAATGACCCAAAGTGGGACAATAAAATCATTCTGATTCCTGTGACTTAGATAAAAGATAACACAATTCCTCTCCATGAATAAATAGTTTGGTTCTCATTTTTTTTTTTTTTTTAAAAAGAAGTTCTTGTGCTAGGAAGGCAACACAAAAAACAGAATAGTCTGAGAAGTTGGATTTGGGTGTATTTTTTTTTTCCAATCTCAATATCTCCTACTGAAAACATTTGGAGAGGGTCAGAGCTGACAGAGAGATAAGCCATATGTTTAACTTCTTTTCTTTCTGGTATATAAATGTTAATATGCCAGATGAATTTCACCATAGCAGTTGTTATGGGGATAACATAGGGATAAAATATCAGGAAGTACCCCTCTCCACCCCCTAAATCTTTTAAAACTGAGAAACATAATTTTAAAAGTTTTAATATAGAAATAGTTTAAAAATCCTAGGTTAGTTTTATTAGAAACGAAAATGGTTTGGAAGGAATATTTTGTGCCAAGAAGCAATCTAATGAGACAGCTGAAATCCTACAAAAGGAGGAAGAACAGTGGCATCTGAACGAAATAAAGCCGCAGCCGGCTCAGGTCACCAGATGGCCAGCCCTGCAGTCTCTTGCCCTGTCACCAATTACTGCCCATGAATTTTCTTTTCAGGGACATGCTAAGAAAGTCCTCCTCTTGAATTCACACACAGAAGATTCTCCAGTAAGTCTCTCCCCTTCCTCCCCCTTTTTTGCCCTAGGCTTCCCTGACTCTCTCTCCAGGAGAGAGGTGAGACCTGCTCTGGTTTAATAGCAAGGAACACCAAAAGCGTGAAATAAATGCAGCAGACTTTATGCCCTCACAGGGTGTAGATGTTACAGGGTAAGAAAGAGTATGCCTGTTAGGAAAAGGGGATGAAGCTGGGGCCAATCAGTGTGTTTTTACTGCAAGAGTCTTCTTAGTCAAAGGCAAAGATAGATAGACACTGTGCTAACTACTTAAATGAGCCTTTGGCATTTGTGATGATGCCCTCATGTATGAATGATGTCATAGCATTAAAGGCAACACTGAACTAGTTGTCTTTATGAGTGTAAGCCCAGGTAGAGACTAAGGAGGGACGGGGAGTAAAGGGTTAGAAAGGTCCCAAAGCCCTTCTTGATTGTTCTGAAGCCAGCCAGAGCCTCCACCTAATGGCGGCATCTGGACTTTTTACTAGGCTGCTAAACGGTTCAATATTCTATTTTTAAAGAGGTTACTTGGCCCGCTGGGCAGTAGTGGCATTCTGGCCTCTAACAGTCATCATTTCCAGCTTTGCAAGTGCAAAGCTTTCCAGGAGGGTGGGGTTGAGAAAAAAAGAAGGTAAGGGGCCAAGCAATGAAAACCTTGCCCACCAGTGTTTATGGCTGGGTACAGAATCCTTCCTTTGTGACCTGAAATGCACCTGACACAAGGGCTGGAACATGGAAATAGACTTAAATCAAAAGAAACCCAACAATAATTGTTAAATTGTGATATAAAAATAGTTTCCACAAGCCATCAGTTGAGATGAAATGGGAGTGTTTACAGAAAAGAGTGTGTGTCTTGCACAGAGTAGAGATTCTTCCTTGTGCCCAACCTCCACCCCTCCCCCCAGTCTTCCTCTAAGCGAAGCTGCTGTGGCATTTTTTTCCCCATCTCTACTGAGACTGAGCCCTTTCTCCACTGGTCACCAGGCCTCCTAAAGGAGCCTCTTGACTGCCGTTTCTTGCTCCTACTCCAATCTATTTTCCACAGTATGGCCAGGGTGATCTTATAATGAATACACCAGATTTTGTCACTCCCTGCTTAAGACAACTAGTGGTTTTCTTTGCACTTAGAATAACATCCAACATTTTTTAAAAAAACAAACACTTTATTAAGTTGTGACTGGGATACAAAATGCTGTACATATTTAATGTCTACAGCTGGATGAGTTTGGAGTTGAGTATACACCTGTGAAACCATCACTGCAATCTATGTCATGACCTGTCCAGTACTCCAAAGGTTTCCTCCTGTTCTCTTTATTATTATTTTCATTTTGTGTTAAGAACACAGCCATAAGATCAACTCTTTTAGCAAAATTTTAAGGATGTAATGCTGTATTGTTGACTATAGGTACTATGCTTGACAGTAGGTCTCCAGTAGGACTTACTCATCTTGTATAACTGAAACTTCATGCCCTTTGACTAATATCTGCTTCTTGGTTTTCTCCCCTCAGCCTCTGGCAACACCATTCAACTCTCTGCTTCCATAAGTTTGACTATTTTAGATTATTCATGTAAGTGGTATCCTGTAGTATTTGTCCTTCATTGGCTGACTTATTTCCCTTAGTGTAATGTCTTTCAGGCTCATCCCTCATTGTCACAAATGGCAAGATTCTTTTCTTATTTCGGGCTGAATAGTACCGATTGTGGTTGTATGTTGCATTTTCTTTATTTGTTCATCTGCTGTTGGATACATGGGATGCTTTCATGTCTTGGCTATTGTGAATAATGCTACAATAAGCAGAGAAGTGCAGACATCTTTTCCAATTATTGATTTCATCTCCTTTGGATAAATACCCAGCGAGGGTATTTGGATCAAATGGTAGTTCTACTATTAATTTTCTGAGAAACCTTCATATTGTTTTCCATAGCTGATGCACTAACTTACTTTTCCACCAAAATATACAAGGGATCCTTTTATTCCACATCCTTGTTAACGTTTGTTGTCTTTTTTAAAAAAATAATATTCATCTTAATATCTCACTGTGGCTTTGGTTTGCATAAACCCCAACTTTTTATCATAGCTTATGAAGCCTTGACTCACAGAGCTTGTTTTGGCTCACTTCTCCACCTTCAATCTAAAACCATTGCCTTTTTGCTCATAACATCTGTTCCTCAATACGCAAAGCCCTTCCTTACTTCCAGTCTTTGCCACTGCTGTTCCGTCTGCCTGGAATGTTCTTTCTCTGGCTCTGAGTGGCTGGTCCCATTCTTAGGTAGAGGGCAGGCCTTCCCTGACCACTCCATCTAAAAGGGCCAACCTCAAGGACTCTACTCATCATCTCATTTATTTTATTTGTTGCACTTATCAGACTTGGTACCTATTTGTTTATTTATTGTTTTTCCCACAAGCTTCTATATAATATGGGAGCAGACAACTTGTCTTGTTCAAAGCTGTGTCTAACACAGCTTAGAACATTCAAAGGAGCCTTTAAAATACTTGTTGAATGACTCATAAATATTAGAGGAATGAGCAAATGAATTAATGATGAGTAGAAAGGGCTGATCCTTTCTGATCTTTTGTTTGTCATCTCAGAAATTTTTTGGTGATGGTGTAGCTACATCACTAGCTTCTCCACTAGTTTTCTAGGTCACTACCTGCAAAACAAGACATTTTCAGGATTGTATATGAAATTGAAAAAGCTAGAGTGTCTCAGGTCAGATATAACTAGCAATTTTAACTAGTGGAGAATGTTTCACCAGGGAGGCGAAATTTTTCACAAATGTTAACTGATAACTTTCTCTCTCCCCACCTCAACTTTATTGAGATAAAAATGACATAAAAATTGTATATATTTAAGGTGTACAATGTGATGTTTTGATGTACATATACATTGCTAAGTGATTACCACAATCAAGCTATTAACGTACTTATTATCTCATACAGTTATCTTTTTTGTGGTGAAAATGTTTAACACCTGTTAGGATGGATGCTATCATAAAATAAAATAATAAAAAGCATTGGGCAAGATGTGGAGAAAAGGGAAATCTTGAACACGTTTGGTGGGATTGTAAATTGATAAAGCCATTATGAAAAACAGTATATTGGCTCATCAAAAAACTGAAAATAGAACTACTATATGATCCAGCAATCCCACTTTTGTGTATATAGTATATATAGAACTGAAATTAGTATTTTGAAGAGGTATTGCACTCCCATGCTTACTGAAGCATTATTTATAATAAACAAAATATGGAAACGAGGTGTTTGTCAATGGGTGCATGGATAAAGAAAATCTGACATATATAGAGGGTGCTAAAAATAAGCATACACATTTTAAGAAAGGAAAAAAACTGTATTAAAACTGTAATAATATATACCAATAACATAAGATGAATAATACAAGTCACATTTGACTTCTGCAATTACAAGAGGTGCTCAAAGAGGTTCCCATCAGCATCCAGATACTTCAGATTACAGCAAAATAAAAATAATACATAGATAGCATCTCTTAAAATGTATATACAAAATTAGCCAGGCCTGGTAGTGTGCGCCTGCAGTTCTGGCTACTTGGAAGGCTGAGGCAGAAGGATTGCCAGAGCACAGCAGGTCAACGCTGGGGTGGCTGTGAGTGTGTCACTGCACTCCAGCCTGGGTGATGGAGTGAGACTCCAACTAGAAGAAAGAAAAGTGTAACTTTTTTTGGCACCCAGATTATCCCTAATTTATGATGGTGGGGCTTATGATTGCTTGACATTATGTTGGGTTTATTGGGAGTATTAAATGCATTTTGGACTTACGATATTTTCAACTTACACTAGGTTTATTGGGAAACCCGTTGTAAGTCAAGAAGCATTTTTGTATATGTATATGTAATGTATATGTATCTCTCTCTCTATATGTATACACATATATACCACAATGGAATACTATTCAGTCTTAATTGATTAGCTTTCAACTGCCCAAGGTGTCAGATGACAAGACAGAATTAGTGGATTATTTGTCAGTGGGAAGACAGGAGGTACAAACTGTCAATCTCCTCTGCTAAAGAAGGATGGACAGTGTGCAGCTGGAAAGCAAATGCAAATGTGAGAACCCAAAGGAAAGGGCAGAGGGAGCATGGGGCTCACCTTGCTTCTACCATTCCCCTTTCAGATCTGCAGTTCTGTTTCTGAACCTCAGGGACCCTACTACCTACAGACAGGATGAAGTCATGAGATCTGCTTAACTACTCTTCAAACATCCCCCTTCCCTATCCTGTAGCTGAAGCAGGAAATCTCAACATCATCCTTAGCTTTCTTTTCCTTTCCCAGACTAATCATCTGCCATGATATATTAAGCCTAGCTCCTAAATGGCTCTTGACTCTTCCACTTATTTTTACCTTCAGTGTCTCCATACTTATCCACATCACCAACTTTGCTTGCCTGGACTACTAGAGCAGCTTTCAAAAACTGTGAAACCTTGAATTAAGTTTTCCTCACATGCATCCTTCCATCAAAGCCAGTGATGCTCCAAGATGCAAGTCAGATCATGTTTCCCCTCTGTTTGCATTCCTAAATAACTTATCTTGGCACTTAGTCTTAACTTGATTTGCAAAACATTTATGAACTTGTCCTTATTTTTCACTTCTATTAAATCACTTCCCCTCTCCTCTAACCCATACATTCTTCATATTAAGACAGTGGACTTAGTTCAGTTTATCAAATATCATGGGCTGTTGGAGCAGGTGGATTGCTTAAGCCCAGCAAGTTCAAGTCCAGCCTGGACAACGTGGCAAGACCTCTTTTCTACCACACACGCACACACACACACACTCACACACACAAAGCCAGGTATGGCAGCACTTGCCTATAGTCCTAGCTACTAGGGAGGCTGAGGCACAAGGATTGCTTGGGCCCAGGCTGTTGAGGCATGGTGAGCTGTGATCATGCCACTGCACTCCAGCCTAGGCTGCAGAATGGGACTCTGACTCAAAAAAATATTGAAAAGAAAAGAAAAAGAAATAATGGGTCAAGTGTGGTGGCTCATGACTGTAATTCCAGCACTTAGAGAGGTCAAGGCAAGAGAATTGCTTGAGCCTAGAAGTTTAAGACCAGCCTAGGCAACAAAGCAAGACCTCATCTCTACCAAAGAAAAAAAAATTAGTTGGGCATGATGGTTTGTGTCTATAGTTGCAGCTACTTGGAAGACTGAGGCAGAAAGACTACCTGAGCTCAGGAGGTCAAGGCTGTTGTGGTGAGGGTCTGTGCATTCCAGACCCTCTTGCCTTAAGAACTTGAAATATACCTCAGCCTGGGATACTCTTTCTTCCTCTTTTCACTAGCCTGGTTCTTATTCATACTTTAGGTTGACTGATATGGCACTGCTTCTAGGAAGGTCTTCCCTGTTATCCTAGCCTAGATTAAGTACCTTTACTCAATCCTCCCTGGTCCGCTAGTACTTCATCACAATTCTCATCGCCACTGAATGCAACATACCTCAGGCAAGAGATGCTTCTAGTTGGCTCACCATTCCTAACACCTTGCACAGTGTCTGGCACATAACAGGTGCTTAATAAAAGTATGTTGACAAATTAATATTTTTGGATTCTCCTCCAATATACTCAGTGGTGGTTGTTGAGAGACATTTGTTACTCTGTGCTGTTCCATTTCAATGCTTGCTCTTTGCTTTTGCACTGTTTGACTGTGCCCTGCATGTGACTGGCATCTGGGCCGCCTCCTTCTCCAATGGAGTGTACACAGACTCTGGTTTCTCTGGCGTCTGTACCACTTCAATAGCCAGGTTCAGTTTTAGGTCAGCTCCTTTCATCATAACCTGCTGTACTCATTCATGCCCAGTTCTTCTATGAAATATGGCAATAATCAGAGAGAAAATAGGTATTCTAAATACTCATTGTTAAATACAGGAAAACTGAAGCATAAAGGTGAAGCACTGGCCTCTCGCAGCCGTTTCTTATATGAAGAAGGCTTAGGCCATGGGTAGTTCACAAGTCAGGAACTTTTTCAAATTCATCATTTCCAAATACTGTTACTCCAAAACTAAATGGCAGATAAATAAAATAGCTGGGATAAGGTATGATGTTCAGGGACTTGGTAGATTGCTGCTGTATTTTGCCCATGCTTGAAAAATGCATCTCAAAAGATAATCAAAGTGCCCCACCACCCTCTCCCACTCAATGTCTCTGGAGGGCCTTGACTTCGAGTTCCAGGTTTGCCTTACCCTGGGAACGTCAGTGAAAGTCCTGAAGCCCATCTATTAACTTAGAGCTCAGCAATCTGATTCCATTATGAGAATTTCCTACCTATTCTCTTCCTCTCAGACATTCTCTTCCATAACTTGCAGTTTGACACTCACCCATGAACATCAAGAAAAGTACTAAAATTGGTTTTTTTTCAAACTGTCGAAATAACAAGATTTCGCAGGGAAGGGAATTGTAGTAATAATCTTGACCCCTTTCCTACCTCCTTTGGCCTATCTTTGGCATTCCCTTCTCAACATTGCCATAGAAACCGTTGACTCTGTCTTGGCAGGGTGATTATACCTTTTCAGATTTTGACAGCTAGAAGATCCAAATGAAAGAAACCCAGAGTCTTTAATTCCAACTCCCCTTTCCCACATTGGTGCTGCTCATGCAAATTGGAGAAAATGGGCTTTGTTATGTTTTATTTTGTATTCCACTAACAAATAGAGTACATCTGCTTAGTGTATGTGTAAGAGAAAGAATACTGGTTACCCAGACATATGGGGAAGCATCAGATTTTCTTGGTTTTATTATATTACTTTAACTATCTGCTTGACAGATATAGTAATCATTACTGATTGAAAATACCTTTGTCAGACAGCAATTTCCTGTGATGGGCAGCCGCATAATCCTGCATGATATATAGGGTTGACAGCTTGCAGGGAAATCCAGGAAAAAAAAAAAAAAGCTGTGAAAGGGAAAAGCTTATTTTAGCCACAGCCTTGGAAATTTCACAGACATTATAGGATTCTTTTAAAGCTACGCATGATTTCTCCTCATCAGCTGCTAATTAAGGACATTAATTTATCTATTTGTTTGATACTGGAAACATAAGGCTTAGTTCAGCATGAGTTATAATTCATCATGGTTTTAGTATCTTTTGAATAATTCAAAATTATGCTTTGCAGTAAATGATTTATGAGGAGTTTATAAGTACTCTTATTAAATCAGCATTTTTTATGTATTATTCTTTGGCATTACGTACCTCTGGAGACTATTAAAGTTTATTACTCAGTGTTTATTTTAATAAGAAACTTCTGACGCTCCCAAGGGTCTGAGAAGAATTATCCACAAGTTTTTGTCCAATACTGAATGTGGCTCTGGTTGTAAGGGAATCCTCTTCATCAATACTCTTAAAGGAGAAACCAGGGATGGTCCAGATTTCAGCTTTTATGTAGTGACTTATGTCGAAGCTTCCTAGTCATTGTTACCTCATGACTCACTTGTAAACTTCCAAATTCGCAGCAGCAGCACTGGCACGCAGTGAATGGGTGCACATTTGGAAAACAGCAGCACTGATGGTGACAGGGAAGGCTTGCTTAGATGCCCCATATCTCATGCACCTGAAGTTGGCTGGCTCCTGAGGTCTGACTTTGGAGGGAGAAAGAAGAGACATGGACTTAGGAGGGCATTGAAGAGGGATGTGAGATTGTTGGGTCTGCATTGTGCTGGGAGCATTTTAATTGAAGAGTTGATCTGAGCTTCAGATGAAAAGGTCAAACGTGCTCCTTTGATAAACAGAGAAGCAGACCTTGTACCCTCCCATTTTCCCCCTCTCCCATCACATACATGTGACATCATTGTATATACCAGTTGAGAAGTGAGAGACTTAACATTTGAGGACAGAGTTCTAGGCATTGCTTCTCTCTGTTTGATATTTTAATTCTTTTTCATAGACTGTATGGTGACGTACCCAAATTGCCTTTCTTATGCTGAATTTGGAGTGACATCCACTGGCAATTGCTATTGCTTGCCAGCCAGTAATTCCGTGTTGCCTGAATAGCAGTATTTGCTTCTGTAATTATTTAGATAAATATTGTATTGTATTTCAATTTTAATATTTAAACATGAATGGAAAACAGGAAAACAGAAGTCTGATACTAGCGATAAAACTATTGAGACAAGGACTGTGACTCTCAGTGTTTAATTTTTTAACTTCAATTGGACACCCATCAGACCTAAGAGTAGACTGGTGTTCAATTCAAAACAGAAAAAAAGAGTAAACTGGGAATATGTTGTTGAAGATGGTCTAAAATGCAAGGGATAATTAGGAATTTTACTTTATAGTTAAGCTTTCTTGGAAAAGATACTCTCCATTGTAATATGTGAGGTTATTGTTTAACTTCTTTATGTTTGGTTTTAGTGTGTCTTAAGAATTCATGATGTATGAAAATAAAAATTGTCTCTCTACCTTACCATCCTTATGCCTTTTGATGAATGGGTGCTGTTAGTTTTGGAACATGACTTTGTCCTCTAGTATATTAACACAGCTACTTGTTACTATATGTGTTAAAACCCATGTGTGAATCTTGCCAATTTTCTTTTTTTTATAATTTTCTTTATTGCCAATTTTCTCTTCTTTCTTTTTTTTTAGATTGTCTGAAGACTTCTTTTTTAAAAAAATTTTTATTATAAAGGTGTGGGGTACATCTCAGGGTTAGGTATACAAACACTGATCATGCAGGTACCCTTGTTGATGAGGTATGCCCCTTCCTCCCCTAGCAGTTTCCCTCAACTGCCAATCCCAACATCCCCTCCCCTGACAGTTTCCCATAACTGCCAATCACTTTCTTATAGTACTATAATTGTTCAAGGTCCATTTATGAGTGAGAACATATGGAACTCTGTTCTTTGTTTCTGTGATAAATCACTGAGTATGATCGACTCCAAATCTATCCATCCAAGTTGCTGCAAAGTCCACATATTTGTCCTTCTTTATGGCTGCATAATATTCCATTGTGTATATGTACCACATTTTAAAAAATCCAATCCAGTTTCGATGGGCAACACGGTTGGTTCCATGTTTTTGCTATTATGAATAGAGCTGCAACAAACATACGTGTGCAGGTATCTTTTTGGTAGAATGATTTGAGTTCCTCCGGGTATATTCCCAATAGGGGAATTGCTGGGTCATATGGAAGGTCAACTTCTAGTTCTTTCAGGAATCGTCACACTGTCTTCCAAAGAGGCTGCATCAGTTTGCATTCCCACCAGTAGTGTAGAAGTGTTCGTTTTTCTCCACATCCTCGCCAGCATCAGTTGTTGTTTATTAATGATGGCCATTCTTACAGGGGTTAGGTGGTATCTCAGCGTGGTTTTGATTTGCATTTCTCTGATGATGAGTGAGGCTGAGCACTTTTTCTGCGTCTGTTGGCTGCCTGTATATCTTCTTTTGAGAAGTGTCTATTCATGTCTTTTGCCCACTTTTTAAAGGGGTTGTTTGTTTTTTTCCTTTCGGCGCATTTGAGTTCCTTATAGATCCTAGATGTTAGGCCTTTGTTGGATAAACGGTTGGCAAATATATTTTCCCATTCTGTGGGCTGTCTCCCTGCTCTCTTGATGGTCTCTTTTGCTTTGCAGAAGCTCGTTAGTTTGATGAGGTCCCACTTGTCTATTTTATTTCTTAAGGTATTGGCCTTAAGGGTTCTGAATAGGAATTGGTTCCCAGTTCCAATTTTCATAAGGATGTCTCCTGCGTTTTCTAAGATTCTTATAGTTTGAGGTTTTACATTCAGGTCTTTAATCCATTCAGAGTTAATTTTTGTGTATGGTGATAGGTAGAGGTCCTGTTTCAATCTTCTGCATGTGGTCAGCCAGTTTTCTCAGCACCATTTACTAAATAGGTTCTTCTCTCCCCAGTAGTTGTTGTTGGAGTTTTTGTCAAAGATGAGTTAGTTGAGGTTTTGCTACCAGAATCTCTGTCCTGTTCCATTGATTTATATGCATGTTCTTGTACCAATACCAGGCTGTTTTGATTACTGTAGCCTTATAGTAAAGTTTGAAGTCTGGAAGTGTGATACCTCCTACTTTATTTCTTTTGCTAAGGATTGTTTTCGCTATTTGTGGTCGTTTACGTTTCCATATGAATTTCTGTATTGTCGTTTCCAGGTTTGAGAAGAATGATGTTGGCAGCTTAATGGATATTGTGTTGAATCTGTAGATTGCCTTTGGTAGGCTGGACATCTTAACAATGCTGATTTCCTATCCATGAGCATGGAATATTTTTCCATTTGTTTGTGTCTTCTTGGATTTCTTTAAGCAGTGTTTTATAATTTTCATTGTAAAGGTCTTTCACTTCTCTGGTTAGGAAGATGCTGAGGTATTTCATTTTTTGGGTGGTTATTGTGAATGACATAGTGCTTTTTATTTGGATCTCTGCCTGCTTGTTTTTGGTGTAAATGAATGCAACTGTCTTTTGCATATTTATTTTGTACCCTGAGACTTTTCCAAAGTCCTTTATCAGTGCAAGCAGGTTTTTGACAGATCCTCTTGGATTTTCAAGGTATAGGATCATATCATCAGCAAAGAGGGATAACTTGACTTCCTCTTTTCCTATTTGAGTACCCCTGATTTCCTTCTCTTGTCTAATTGCCTGAGCTAGGACTTACAACACAATGTTGAACAAGAGGGGTGAGAGTGGGCAGCCTTGTCTTGTTCCAGTTTTCAGGGGAAGTGGTTCTAGTTTCTGGCTATTTAGCAATATGTTAGCTGTGAGTTTGTCATAGATGGCACTTACTATTTTGAGGTATGTTCCTTCTATACCTAGGTGTTTGAGGGTTTTTATCAAGAAGGGATGCTGGATTTTATCAAAAACTTTTTCTGCATCTAATGAGATGATCATGTAGTTCTTGCTTTTACATCCGTTGATATATTTAATGACATTTATAGTCTTGCAAATGTTAAACCAGCCCTGTATCATGTGGATGAAGCCTACTTGGTCATGGTGGATGATATTTGAGATGTGTTTTTGGATCCGATTTGCTAGAATTTTGTTGAGGATTTTTGCATCTATGTTCATAAGGGATATTGGCCTATAGATCTCTTTCTTTGTTGGATCTTTACCCGGTTTGGGTATCAGTGTAATGTTAGCTTTATAAAATGGTTTGGGGAGAATTCTATCTTTCTCAATTGCCTGGAATACTTTCAATAGGATTCATATCAGCTCCTCCTTGCATGTTTTGTAGAATTCTGCTGGAAAGCCATCTGGTCCAGGGATTTTTTTGTAGGTAGTTTTCATATGACACAGTCAATTTTCTGGGTTGTTATTAGTCTATTTAGTGTCTCAGTGTCTTCTTGTTTTAACCTGAGGAGGTTGTGTGATGTCAGAAAGTCCTCCATTTCATCTAGGTTATCAAGTTTGTTTCCAAATAGGTGTACATAGTAAACTCTGATAATCTTTTGTATTTCTTTGGGTCAGTTGTGATTTGATCTTTTGTATTTCTAATTATGTTTATTAGGGCTTTTTCTCTCTTTTTCTTGGTCATTCTGGCTAGGGGCCCATCATTCTTGTTAATTCTTGTTTTGTTGATATTTTCCATGATATTTTTGCCCTCTATGTCCCATATTTGGGCTCTTATTTTTATGATTTGGATTCTTCTGCTAAAGTTGGGGTTTTGGTGATCTTCTCTTTCTAGCTCCTTTAGATGATTTGTTAGGCTTTCCACTTGTAACCTTTCCATTTTCTTTTTGTGTGCTCCTAGAGATGTAAATTACCCTCTTAAGACTGATTTCATGGCATCCCAGAGGTTTTGGTAAGATGTTTCTTCATTTTCATTTGCTTCCAGGAATCTTTCAATTTCTTCTTTGATTTCAGTGTTGACCCAGTCATTGTTCAGTGTCATGCTGTTTAGTGTCCATGTGTTTGTGGGCTTTGGGAAAATGTTGTTGGTTTTGATATTTATTTTTATTCCACTGTGGTCTGAGAATGTGCACGGCAGGATTTCAACCTTTTGAAATTTGTTTATGCTTGATTTATGGCCAAGAATGTGATCGATCTTGGAGTATGTTCCATGTGGTGATGAGTGGAATGTATATTCCGTGGTTGTTGGGTGGAGTAATCTGTAGGTATCCACTAAGTCCCTTTGGTCAAGTGTCAAGTTTAGGTTCTGGATCTCCTTGTTAAGTTTTTGCCTTGATGATCTATCTAGGGCTGTCAGTGGGGTATTCAAGTCCCCTGTTATAATAGTGTTAGAGTAAATGTCTTTTTTTAGTTTATTTAGTAGTTGTTTTATAAATGCTGGTGCCCCTGTGTGGGGTATATATGTTTAGGATAGATATTTCTTGTTGATGGATTGAAGCTTTTATCATTATGTAGTGTCCTTTTGCATCTTTTAAAATTTTTGATAGCTTAAAGGTTGTTTTGTCTGATGTTAAGATCGCAACTCCTGCCTTCTTTTGTGATCCATTTTCCTGGAAACTCATTTTCCATCCTTTAACTTTGAGTCTTTGTGCATCCCTTGTAGTGAGATGAGTCTCCTGGATGTAGCAAATAATGAGGTCATGGTTTCTTATCCAGTCCACTATTCTGTGTCTTTTCAGTGGTGCATTTAGTCCATTCACATTCAGGCTAATTATTGAAATGTGGGGGTTTATCTCTGTCATGAGGTTCTTATAGAGTTGTTGTTGTTCCTGTTTATTTGTTGTCTTTCCTTTGGTTTTTGTGTTGATTCATGTGTGCTTTCCATCTTTTCCCTGTAGTCTTGTGAAGAACATTGTTGTTCTTTTCTCCTTTTCTTCTGTGTTTAATACTTTCTTAAGTGTTTCTTGTAGCAGTGGTCTGGAGGCAGCATAAGTTCTTAAGGATTGAATGTCTGGGAAAGATTTCAATGCTCCCTCACTGATGAAGCTTAGCTTGACTGGGTAAGTTATTCTTGGTTGAAATTGTTTATTTTTGAGAACTTTGAAGATTGGACTCCAAGCTCTCCTAGCCTGAAGAGTTTCTGTTGCCAAATCTGCTGCTATTTTTTTTTTTTTTTTTTTTTTTTTTTTTTTATTATGTTATTGTGGGGTACAGTTAGGGGTTAGGCATACAAAAATATTTCGTTCATGTACCCTTGTTGATAAGAGGTGTCTCCCCATCCTCAGATAGATATCCACCACCATTAATCCCATCCCCCTCACCCTCCCCC
>CAUYQG010051145.1:0-11407 GCA_963574415.1 Tarsius wallacei | reverse complement strand
GCTACTTGGAAGGCTGAGGCGGAAGGATCGCCGGAGCCCAGCAGGTCGAGGCTGCGGTGGCCGGGAGCGGCCACTGCACTCCAGTCTGGGCGACAGAGTGAGACTCCAACTCAAAAAAAAATAAAATAAAATAAAAATAAATAAATAAATAAAAAACTACATAATTTCCTTACTGTCTTCTCCCTCTGGAATAACTTCATGAAGGCAGATATTTTTGTCTATCTTGTTCACTGATGTATCCCCTGCCTGGCACACAGAAGGTGGTCAAAATGCCGGATAAATGGACAATTTTAGAGATTGATGGTTGCTATGAAAAAAAATAGAACTGGTTGAGGAAGACTGGGAATGCAACTTGTGGTTTTTACAATTTAGGGAGTTATAATCAGGGTAGATTTCCTTGGGCAATGACTTGGGGAGGTGTCATATGGATATCTGGGGAAAGGGCTCCAGGCAGAGGAAGGACTGGAAAGGTCTCAGGAATGAAATATTACGGAAACAGTCCAGAATATTTCAGACTATTTCAGTCTGAAGCCAGAATGGACTGAGTGGAAAGAGCAAGGAAGAGATTACTAGGAGACGGGAAATTAAAGATGTCAAGAGGCCAGAGCATGTGAGTCTTTTATGTGTTTATTTTTCAGTCAGGGCCTCGCTCAGGCTGTAGTGCAGTGGCACCATCCCAGCTCACTGCAGCCCCAATCTCCTGGGCTTGGGTGATCCTTCTATCTTAGCCTCCCGAGTAACTGGAACTATAGGTGTGTGCCACCATGCCCAGGTGATTTTTTTTTGAGTTGGAGTCTCACTCCGTCATCTAGGCTAGAGTGCAGTGGCACACTAATGGCCCCCCCAGCTTCGACCTGCTGGGCTCCGGTGATCCTTCTGCCTCAATCTTCCAAGTAGTTGAAACTACAGGCCAGCGCTAGCACACCCGGTTAATTTTTTTATTTATTGTAAAGACGAAGTCTCGCCCAGTTGCCCAGGCTGGTCTCGAACTCGCAGGCTTAGGCAATCCACTCACCTCAACCTCCCAAAGTGCTGGGATTACAGGCTAAGCCACCTAGCCTGGCCAATTTTTATTTATTTGTTTGTTTGTTTGTAGAGACAAAGTCTTGCTAGTTACCTAGGCTGGTCTCAAACTCCTGAGCTCAAGTGATCCTCCCACGTCAGCCTCCCAAAGTGCTGGATCATAGGTGTGAGCCACCGTACCTGGCCAACTTGTGGATGTTTTTAGATAGGAAAGAACTTTGGCTTATTATAAAAAATGAAGAGCTCTTGCAATGTTGTGAGTACAGGTATTGCATTCTTAAAGGATCCCTTTAAAGGATCATTCTGGCTGTACTGAGAATGTAATACAGAGAGGCAAGGATAGAAGTAGGGAGACAGGATGGAAGATGGGCTTATTGAAGTGACTTTTTAAAAAATGGAAGAGGCTAGGCCGTGGTGGCTCACACCTATAATTCCAGCACTTTGGGAGGCAGATGCAAGAAGATTGTCTGAGCCCACAGGTTCGAGACCAGCCTGGGCAACTTGGTGAGACTTCATCTCTACAGTAAATTAAAAAAAAAACTACCTAGGTATGGTGGCACGTACCTGTAGTTCCAGCTACTTGGAAGGCTGAGGTGGAAGGAGCGCCTGAGCCCAGCAGGCTGAGGTTGTGGCAGCGGGGAGCGGGCTATTGCCCTCCAGCCTAGGTGATGGAGTAAGACTGACTCAAAAAAAAAAGGAAGAATTAAATTGCATACAATGAGTAAATACAACCTTTTTAAATCTTGCTGGAAAAGGAAACAGAGAAATGATTTAAGTTTCAGTTTTTAAGATGGCAGAGATAAACAGATATTTGTGTGCTAATGGGAACGACCCAATGGGGGGAAAACATAGGTGGATCCCAAAACCCTGGATTCTAAATTATAGGAGAAAACCAGAAAAGAGCAAAAAAGATATAATGGAGAGTAAGGTCACTGAGAGGACGTTTATGTAAATATAAGTTTCAACTTGCAGCTATCAAGAAAGCCATGACCCTGGAAAGTTTTAGGGTAGGGTGGCATATCTCCATCACTGTGCATGCAGCCAATGCTACAATCACATATCAGTAGGGAATGATTTCCCATGGAAGTAAGAAAGGGTCTGCCAGCCTTTTTTCTAACCTCCATAGGGGAGCTGCTATCAACCCCCTACTTTGCATTGCCACCATTTCTTCCTTCCATTCTTTTTAAAATTTATTTCTTTTAAATTTTTTTGAGTTGGGATCTCACTCTGCCTCCCAAGCTGGCATGCAGTGGCATGCCCACAGCTCACCTCAGCCTCAATCTCCCGGGCTCAGGTGATCCTTCTGCCTTAGCCTCATAAATAGCTGGGACTACAGGCACACACCACCACACTCAGTTAATTTTAAGGTTTTTTGTTTTTGTTTTTTTGTAGAGATGACATCTCACTATGTTGCCCAGGCTGTTATCGTGCTATCCTGGGCTCAGACAATCCTCTCACCTCGGTCACCCAAGTGCTGGGATTACAGGCATGAGCCACCACTTATGGCCAGTTTATCTTAATGTTTAAATTCTACCTCTACACTCTCTGCACTGTAGTCCCTCATCACAGCACACACTGTCTGTTGCCTTTATTTTGCAAATACCACAGCAGAATTGAATGGGAGGGTTATTTGCCTGCAGATCATTCTACTTAAGAAACATATGATCATCTAGATCAGGGTTTCGGATCCTCCCAAGCCTCGGCACTATGACATTCGGGACTGGCCAATCCTCTGTTGTGAGGGGTGCTGTCTAGCACATTGTAGAATGTTTAGCAACGTTCTTGGCCTCTCTCCATTAGGTGTTAATCACACCTTTATCCTCCCCTTTCCCCTCTATCACAATTGTGACCAAAAAGGAAAAAAAAGGACCCTAGACTTTGCAAAATGTCTCCTAGGGTTCAAAAATGACTTCCAGTTGAGTATTACTGATTTAGATGTAAAATTTCTCAGCTCGTTATCAATAGATCCTGGTGGTGTCAATAATATGTGGGAAAAAAGCTGGGGACTTATTGGCTGTCCCTTTATTCTCTGTATGATTTAAGTGTCATAGATATCATTGTTAACCTCCACTTATTATGACGGTTCTCAAAATGAATACAAGGGACTCTCATGTTAGCATCTGGTGCCTTTCTATACAATTGGCCTAGGGAGAGCGAAGAAATGTGGATAGGTGACTACGGAAATTTCAGATAGCATGGGTGAGATTTTGCCATCAGAGACTCTTCCAAATATTTGCCTGCAGGACCACGGGAAATATCTTTTTTCTTTCTATCAGCTGATTGCTGACAACCTAAAATTGGTCTTCTCTGCATTGGGTCCACACATATGTATTACTTTGTGAGGTAGCAAAAGAAGAAAAATTGCACCAGAAGAGCTCAAGCAAGCTTGAAAAAGAACAAATTTGAAGAATTTGCACTACCAGAATTCAAAATTTAGCGCAGAGTTGCAGTAGTTAAGATAGTTTGGGGCAGCGCGTTCGGCGGTCCCGCGGATGTGTCTCTTGCTTCCACAGTGGACGGAACAGACCCGGGGACTCCCTCTCTCCCAGCCTCCCGCTGCCCTCCGAGCTCCTCTCCACTTGCAGGCTCCGAGACCACCTTCTCGGCCACCTCCTGTTTCTGGGACCAGCGACCACCGTTGTTGCGGCTAGCTCCTTCTTGCCGACCGACCACGAGCTCCCAGGTTCGCCAGAATTATTCCACCGAGGTGGGGGCAGCCGCCAACCGCACCGTCAACTTGCATCTGCAGGCCTCCTACACCTCCCTCCCTCTGGGCTTCTGTTTCGACCGCGACGATGTGGCTCTGGAAGGCGTGGGCCACTTCTGCGGCGACTCCGCGGAGGAGAAGCGCGAGGGTGCCCAGCGTCTTTTGAAGATGCAAAACCAGCGTGGGGGCCGCGCCCTCTTCCAGGATTTCCAGAAGCCCTCTCAAGATGAGTGGGGCAAAACCCTGGATGCCATGGAAGCCGCCATGGCCTTAGAGAAGAGCCTGAACCAGGCCCTTTTGGACCTTCATGCCCTGGGATCTACGGTCCCCCATCTCTGTGACTTCCTGGAGAACCGCTTCCTAGATGAGGAGGTGAAACTCATCAAGAAGATGGGTGACCACCTGACCAACCTTCGCAGGCTGGCCGGCCCGAGGCTGGGCTGGGCGAGTATCTCTCCGAAAGGCTCACCCTCAAGCACGACTAGGAGCCAGCGGCCTCTGGGGGACCCCTCTTAAAGTATCAGGGCTTCTTCTGCCTGAGCCTCCCCCTCCAGCCACTGGGCAACTTTTTAACCGCCCTGGACCAAATAAAAATAAAGCTTTTTGCACCAAAAAAAGAGACAGTTTGGGATTGTCACAAGAGTATACAAATAGACCAGTGGAGGAGAAGAATCAGAAAAAGACCTGATTTGTGACAGGTATCAATACAAGTCTGTAAGGGAATGAATGGTTTTTCAATAATTGATATTAGGCCAGGAGTGGCAGCTCAGGCTTATAATCCTAGCACTTTGAGAGGCTGAGGCAGGAGGATTGCTTGAGTGCAAGGGTTTGAGACTAGCCTGGGCAACAAAGTGAGACCTTGTCTCTACAAAAAAAAAAAAAAATTAGCCAGGTGTGGTGGCACATGCCTGTAGTCCCAGTTCCTTGGGGAGGGGGCGGGGCTGAGGTGGAAGGATAGCGGAGCCCAGGAAGTCAAGGCTGCAGTGAACCCTGATTGTGCCACTGCACTCCAGCCTAAATGTCAGAGTGAAATGCCGAATTTAAAAAATTATTATTGGAACAATTGGATTTACAGGACAAAATGACATGACCCCTCCCAAACAAGATATACAAAAATTTAATTTGAGACATATCACAGTTCTAAACGAAAAACATAAAACAATAAAGCTTTTAGAAAAAAAAACAATTTCTTCAACACAGTCTGAAATAGAACATAACCACAAAAAACTAGCTTAATTAAAATTAAGTACTATATTTATCAGAAGACACAATTAAGCAAGTCAAAAAACTAATCACAGACTGAGGCATTTTCATGATACATATATCCAACAAAAGCCCATATATAAATCAGTAAGAAAATGACAAGAAATTAACTAGGTGTGGTGGTGTGCACCTGTAGTCCTAACTACTCGGGAGGCAGGGGCGGATCGCTTGAGCCCAGGAGCTAGAGGCTGCAGTGAGTCATGATTGAGTCACTGCACTCCAACCTTGGAAACAGAGCGAGACCTTGACTCAAACAAAACAGAAACAAAAACAAAAAACCAACAACAAGCAAGAATGACAAGTAATCTAATTTGGCAAAATACTAGAACAGAGGCTACTCAAATGGCCAAAAAGAGTATGAAAAGGTGCTCGAAATAATTGTCACAGAAGTAATCATTAAAACTCCAATAAGAGAACTCACCTACTAAAATTGTTAACATTTAAAAGACTGCCAATATCGGATATCAATGAGGACATGGAGCAACAATTGGAACTTTCGAATGTTGCTGAGAGAATGATAAATTGGTTCAACCACTCTGGAAAACTGTTTGACAGCAGGAAAATGGATGGCACTATATGCTAAAATGAAATGTACACCTACCTACGATCCAGCAGTTCTACTTCGAAGTACATATCCAAGAGAAATGAACGCGCGTCTCCATCAAAACATGTCTTTCAGAACATTCACGCTTCATCAATATGGGTGCCTGATCTCAAGCCAGGTGATGTGGGGCCCAAAGTGAGGCCCAAACTTAACCTGTACAATGACCATTTGTATACCTAGCCCTGAACTGTACCCCACGTCTTTAAAATAAATTTTTTAAAAAAACATTCATATCAGCATAATTTATAATACTAAAAAACTAGAAACCACCCAAATGTCTATCAGCAGAATGAATCAGTTTGTGGTATAGTCTTACAGTGGAATACTACACAGTAAGTTTTTTAAAAAACCTATTGATACTTGCAATAAAATAAATTAATACTGTAGACACTGTATTAAGTGAAAGCGATCACAACAGGACATACTGTATGATGCATCTATGTGAAGTTTAAGATAAAAAAAAACGAATAACAGAAGTCAGAATGTGATTATCTTTTTTAAAAATTTACTTTAGATTCAGTGGGTACATACGCATGTTTGTTACATGGATATATTGTGTAGTGATGGGGATTAGGTCTCAGGTGGCCCATTCCCCAGATAGTGAACATCGTACCCCGTAGGTAGTTTCTGCACCCTAACATTTCTCTCCACCTCCCCTGCAATTGGTGTCCCCAGTGTCTATTATTTCAATGTTTGCGACCATTCAGCTCCCACATTTGAGTGATAACATGTGGTGTTTGGTTTTCTGTTTCTGAGTCAGTTCAATTAGGATGATGATCTCCAGCTCCAACCATGTTGCTGCAAAGGACATGATTTCATTCTTTTTTATGACTGCACAGTATTCCATGATGTATATACCACATTTTCTTTTTTCAGTCAGTCGTTGGTGGGCACTTATGTTGATTCTATAATTTTGCTAATGTGAAAAGTGCTGCAATGACCATACAATATATCTTTGTCATATATTGATTTCTTTGCTTTTGGTTAGATCCCTAGTAGTGGGATTGCTGGGTCAAATGGTAATTCAATTTGTAGTTCTTTGAGAAAACTCCAGACTGTTTTC
The DNA here is from genome assembly GCA_963574415.1 of Tarsius wallacei. NCBI lineage: Eukaryota > Metazoa > Chordata > Mammalia > Primates > Tarsiidae > Tarsius > Tarsius wallacei. Next base: position 4,747 of record CAUYQG010051145.1, on the reverse strand, counting down.
CATGGAAACTGAACTAGTTTACAATCCCACCAATAGTGGATGAGCGTTCCCTTTTCTCCTCAACCCTGCCAACATCTGTTGTTCTAGTAATAGTCATCCTGATCGGTGGAAGGTGATATTTCATTGTGGTTTTAATTTGTGTTTCTGATGATTAGGGATGTTGTGTATTTTTTCAAATGTTTGTTGGCCACCTGTGTGTCTTCTTTAGAGAAGTGTCTGTTCATGTCCTTTGCCCACTTTTTGATATAGTTACTTGTTTTTTCATGTTAAGTTGTTTGAGTTCCTTGTAGATTCTAAATATTAGCCCTTTGTGGTGTAATTTGCAAATATTTTCTCCCATTAGATTTTCTATTCATTCTGTTTATGATTTGTTTTGCTGTGCAGAAGCTTCTTAGTTAAGTCCCATTTGTCTATTTTAGTTTTTGTTGCAATTGCTTTTGGGGTCTTTGTCATGAATTTTTTGTATAGGCCAATGTCCAGCAGTGTTTCCTAAGTTTTTTCTAGGATTTTTGTATATGGTGAGAGATGGGGACCAGTTTCATTCTCCTGCATATGGCTAGTCAATTTTCCCAGCACCATTTATTGAATAGGGTGTCCTTTCCCCATTGTTTGTTTTTGTTGGCTTTGTCAAATATCAATTGGTTGTAGACCAATGTGGTTTTATTTACAGTTTCGTTATTCTGTTCCATCGATCTATCTATTCCTGTCCAAGAACCATGCTGTTTTAGTCACCATAGCCTTATACTACAATTTGAAGTCAAGTAGAGTGATGCTTCTGCAACTGTTCTTTTTGCTTAGAATTGCTTTAGGGCCAGGCATGGTGGCTCACACCTATAATCCCAGAACTTTGGGAGGCAGAGGCAAGAGGATTGCCTGAGCCCATGGGTTTGAGGCCAGCCTGGGCAACATGGCAAGACCATGTCTCTATAATAAATAATTTTTTTTTAAGTATCTGGGCTTGATGGCATGTGCCTGTAGTTCCAGCTACTTGGAAGGTTGAAGTGGAAGGGTCATCTGAATCCAGCAGGTTGAGGTTGTGATGTGCCACTTTGCCCCAGTCTGGCCAACAGAGTGAGACTCCGACTCAAAAAAAAAAAAGAATTGCTTTGCATGGTACAGATGGTAAGAAACAAGAGGAAACCATGTAGAGACAGACATGTTTGATAGTTGTATACAAATGGTGGTTTCAGGTATCCTCTAGAAAGTTCAGGCCATTATTTAGAGGACTTTTGCTTTAAAGCAGAGAATCAAGGTAGTGGCTGGCAGAGTAAGCGGGGTTAGAAGAAGTTTCTTAGAGGATGAGGAAATACCACTTAAAGGCTGATAGGAATAAGCGAATAGCAAGGGGCAGCTGATGATGATGGCGAGAGAATGATAAAGTCATGTCTCTGAGTATGATGGGAGGAGGTGAGATGTCCCACTGCCCCGCTTACATGGAGGTGAGAGAGATTCCATAGGCACAGGGAAGAAGCCAGGATGCACATGAGCCACCGTCTATATGGGGAGAAGCAGTGAGGGGAGCTCAGGGTGGTTTCTTCTTATTGTCTCTAGTTTCTCAGAGAATTAGGAAGCAAAATCATTACAGCAAAGATAGAAGAAGTGACTTAGTGTGAGAAAAAAGAAGTGTGACATAAGCAAGGGAGGAGTGCAGTGCATGGGCCAGGACGTGCTCTACATATACAAGGTGGTTCCGAGGGGCGCACGTGGTATAGACAAGTGTCTCCCCTGATATGTCCAGCAGCACAGGTGCAGGCACTTCTCTGAGAGGAGAAGCGTTGCATTTAACCAGCTTCACGGTTTTGCTATAGGACCTATGGCAACTTTGTGCATGAGATCCCCATACAGGGAAATTTTATTTTTACCAATCACCCTTAGGCTCTTTCAATGGGCAAAACTAGGAAGTGTCCTTAAATGTTTTTAAATGAGTACATATTGATATATAGAATTCATATTTAATATTACAGGAATCTTTCTGAACTTTTGATGAGATATTTGTATGTCTTTCTCCAGCAGTGAAAACCTTGGTTGATAATTACAACACCAATATTACTGTGAGCAATAAAACTACCTAGCAAAGTTTAAGGTTTCTTCACAGTTCTTTTTTGTTCTTAAAACATATTCTATTGAGGTTGAAGGATGTACAGATAGAGCATTATATTCAACAGTCACCTGGAATAATTATTTTCTCTATATAGACTCATGCTCACAGCCACTGCACTCCAGCCTGGGTGAAACTGAGACTCCGACTCAAAAAAAAACTCCAAAAAACAAAAAGATACTAAATAAGATTAGGTTTCAAAAAGACAGAATGGCTCACAAATAATAAGTTATTCACACCAGGTACCCAAAATGCACCACTTTGCAATAAAATAGCAACCAACTCCTTATTACTCTTAAATATGTGCATAAATAGTTGTAGAAGTAATGTGTGAAACAAATTTGAAAACCTTAAGGAAATGGAGAACTTTCTGTCATCACACAACCTGTCTAGATTGAAACAAGAAGAAATTGAGACCCTAAAATCTACCATTAACAAAATATCAAAATTTTAGATAAAGCCAGAATCACTATTACTAATTTTTTCTTTTGCCTTAGCCTCCACTTGCTTGGTACAACATTGCTCAGTCCCCTTGCATTTCTCCATAGTAGACAAATATGCCTCACTTATAAATCCAAGATGGAGGTAGATGGGTTTCTACATGTGTTTAAGGCTTGATTTCTAAGAAAAGTGTCTTTTATATAATGAGATGTGTAGAACTGCAAAATGGTCAACAGTATGGTCCCTGGAGCTAGGCAGCCAGTATAAAAGTATTAAGTCCACTACTTATTACCTGTGTGACCTTGGACAAATTATTTAAGTTTTCTGTGTCAGCATCCTCATCTGTAAAATAGGAATAATGGTATTACCTGCTTAATAATGGATACATTCTAAGGGTTAAATTAATATATGTCGATACCCAAGCAAAAAAAAAAAAAAAAAATCTGGCACATGATAAGTGCCCAGTGAATATTTACTCTTGTTATATGTAGGAAGAATTTAGTTTTAAAATTCTTGAAGATGCATAGAGGTACTATAGTAGGAGATGAAGGAAGGTTGTTGGGTCATTTTTATTGCTATTTTATGAAAACTTCTGAAATTTCTTAGGCACAGGTTGACTGAGACAGAGAGATGAAATGCAAGACTTTTAACATTTGTTTCCATTTATTTTGATGCCTCTAACAGCTCTTACAGATAGTTTTTAAATTTGGGTAGAAAAAACTATTTTGTATGGATTCATCTATACTATTCAAAAAGTTCTAAACTGTTCTTTAAGAATATTTTTATTAGGCCAGGCATGGTGGTTCACTTTTGTAATCCTAGTGCTTTGGGAAGTTGAATTAGGAAGATCTCTTGAGATCAGGAGTTTGAGACCAGCCTGTCAACATAACAAGACTCCATCTCTTACCAAAAAAAGCTTAAAAATTAGCTAGGTGTTGTGATGCTCTCCTGTATTTATTTCTAGCTACTTAGGAATTGGTGGCAGGAGGATCCCTTGAGTCCAGGAGTTTGAGGTTACAGTGAGCTGCGATTATGCCACTGAACTTCATCTTGGTTGACAGAGTGAGATGCTGTCTCTAAATAAATAAGAATAAAAATATTTTTATTGATACATAGTTGTACATATTTGTCGAGTACATAAGGTATTTTGATGCATGCATACAATGTGTAATGACTAAAACAGGGTAATTGAGATATTCATCACATTAAATGTTTATCATTTTTTGTGTTGAGAACATTCTAAACCTTCTAGCTATTTTGAAATATACAATAAATTATTGATAACTACAGTCACACCATTGTGCTTTCTAACACTAGAATTTATTCTTTTTATCTAACTGTATTTTAGTATCCATTAACCAACACAGATTCATCCCTTCTTCCCCCTACTATTCCATGGCTCTAGTAACCACAACTCTACTTTCTACCTCTTCAAGATCCACTTTTTTTTAGCTCCCGCATATGAGTGAGAACAGGCACTATCTGTCTTTCTGTAACTGGCTTATATTTCACTTAATATCCTCCAAGCTCACCCATGTTGCTTCAGATGACAGGACTTTATTTTATTTTTGTGGCTAAATAATACTCCATTTTGTACATATACCATATTTTCTTTATCAATTTATTTGTTTATAGACACTTAGATTGACTTCATATTAGTGTGTTATTGTGAATAGTATTGCAATTAACATGGGAGTGCATATCTCAAATGCTGACTTCCTTTATTTTGGATATATACCTAGCAGGGGGATTTCTGGAACAAATGACATTTCTAGTTTTAGTTTTTTGAGGACCCTCTATACTGTACCTGTAGTGACTGTCCTAATTTATGTTCTTACCAACAGCATGTGAGGGTTCCCTGTTCTCCACATCCTCACCAATATCTGTCACTTTTAATATCTTTTAGAATATAGCTATAAAATGGTGTGAGCTATATCAGTATGGGTATGATTTGCATTTCTCTGATGATTAGTGATGTTGATCATTTTTGCATATACCTGATAAGCATTTGTATGCCTCCTTTTGAGAAATGTCTTTTCAGATAATTTGCCCATTTTTAATTGAACATTTTTATTTTTTTCAGCTGAGTTTCTTATATATTCTGGTTATTAATCCCTTGTCAGAAAGACAGTTTACAAATATTTTCTCCAATTTTGTAGGCTCTTTGATTCTGTGCATGTCCATTCTAGTGAGATGGGTCTCTTGAAG
>CAUYQG010051139.1:0-25049 GCA_963574415.1 Tarsius wallacei | reverse complement strand
CGGATAACGCCTTTTTTTCATTACCGCGGTGGTATTGTTTTTCCGAGGTTTGCTCTACCTATTTCCAAAAAAAAAAAAAAAAAAAAAAAAAAAAAAAAAAAAAAACCCTAGGGTGAATCAGTGCATCCACTGTAGTATTTGATCCTGAAATATTTTAATTCTGTAGTATTTTATGGGATCAAATGGAAGCCTACTAGACCTTCATTTTCATTGCCCACTATAAATCAAGAAACAATTATTAGGTACCTGCTGTAAGAAAGCACTGGGAAAACTTAGTGCCAACAGAACTCATTCCTCCTCCAGGGAGGACGGAGACCCAGGTATGCAAACAGTCATCCAAACCACATGGAATGGTCCACAATTACAAACAAGGCTCCATGGATGCTGGACATCAGAAGTTACTCTATTTTCTTTCAAATGAAGATTTTTGCTTCAATTCTAAAAGTAAAGATTTCTTTTCGGAAAAAGAGAAAATTGACAGTCCAGAGACAATCGCGATATTTTCTGGCGGTGCTGGGGTGATGTGGTGAATGTGGTTAGAAGGAGGCCTGTGAACTGTGAGGAGGAGAAGGGAAGAGCAGGAGCCACGCAGGCCCCTTGTTACCTACAGCCTTCACCACTGAGATACAGCCCCTCCTTTCCCAGAGTGGAAATGTCAAACGTGTTGGGAGTGGAGACACCTGTATTTAAGCCCTGGTTCAGCAAGTCAAACCAGTTCTTTCACTCTTGTGGGCCTCAGTTTCTCTACCTCTTGAATGATAACCTCAAGGGTTTTTTTCTAGATTTCAAATTTGGGTGGCTTAGTCTGTTGCTGGCATACCAAAATTGTTTGTTCAAAGCCAACTTATTCTGTCTTATTTTCTTTGACAACAAGTGAAGAGAAGCAAAACCAAACCCCCATCCCTCTCAGACAATAGTCTCTATTCTCCCATCCTCCTGTTCCCACTGGCTCTGGGACAGCCCTAGGCAGTGGGAAGTTCCACCCTGGGGTTGTCTTCCGTAGTCCTCATCCTGGAGGCTCAGAAACTGGAGGTGCACCTGCGCTTGGGAACCTGCAGCAAATGTGGGGGAAGGACTGAAGGAGCCTGGCGTCCTGTGCTCAATGGAGGGTAGCAGTTGTTATGATGGCCCTGCCCACTCTCCTGGTCCTGGTGGGAAAATCTCTGTATGCCAGGTTGCCTTCTGGAGACCAAGGATCTCTGGCCATGCCTGCCCTTTCCTCACTCCCGGGAATCTCCCTCAAAGGGCATGTAGAAGCCCCAGAGGACAGTTGTTATCTGAGGGGGCCAACCTAGGGCAAAACCCCCAGGATTCCAGATCCCCAGCTACCCCTGGATGGTGTGAAAGGCCAGTCCCTGCAGGCCTACACTGCCCTGCTTTTCCTGGCCTTGAGCAGAGCACAGGCCTCTCCTCACAGTGTCAGATCTTAAAGCTCTGATACATTCTTCTGCTCAAGACCTCTTATCTTGACCCCCTCAGGGTTGACTGCTTATGAAGAAGTCTGTACAATACAATTTCAGGGTATAACGTCCTCTTAACAGACCCTGGTCCTGCTTACTGATATCTGCAGTCCCAGAGTTAGAAACTCTTCTCTTTGATACTTCCCTAAACATGAAAACATTTGATGTCTTCTCAGTCATGGGGAGTAGGATGGGGATGAATTCAGGAAGGCTCTTTCCTATGCGCAAGCTCCTCTGGGGCAAGAGAAGAAGGACACATGTCTGAGTGATACTCAAGAGTGGGTTTGGTATCTAAGAGGCCTTACGTATCTAAGAGGTACTCAAGTGTGGGTTGGGAGGGGGTGGGAAGGAATGCAAGGTTCAGAAAGAGCTTCCTGAGACCCTTCTGCCCAAGGCACAGATTTGAGGATGTTCTTCAGATCCGAAGAGTGAAAAATAGAATACTTTTGAACACTTTTTGTTTGTCAACTAGAAATCCAGCAGAATGCTAAAGGAAGGTTCCTCAGACAGTGAGGAAAACAAGGTTTGCTATGAGACAATATTGGATCCAACCCTGGTTCTGTCACCAACTCAGTGTGCGTTGCTGTTACAACCTGACCAGGTTCTTACGTCCACTGCCTGGAAAAACTGGACTGATATAGATGTTACAGTAGAGAGTTTAATATCTCAAAGTAGCTAAGCTAGAAGGACAGGAGATATTTCTCAAATCTGCCACCCAAAGAATTCAGAGGCTGGGGTTTTTGGTTTTTGGTTTTTTGAGTCACAGTCTCACTCTGTCATCCAGGCTGGAGTGTAGTAGCATGCTCATGGCCACCGTAGTCTCAACCTGCTGGGCTCAGGCGATCCATCTGTTTCAGCCTTCCAAGTAGCTGGAACCATAGGCGCATGCCACCATGCTGGCTAATTTTTTTATTTTATTGTAGAGACAAGGTCTCAGCATGTGGCCCAGGCTGGTCTCGAACCTGTGGGCTCAGGCAATCTTCTTGCCTTTACCTTCCAAAATGCTGGGATTACAGGCGTGAGGCACTGCACCTGGCGAGGCTAGGGTTTTCAAAGGGAACTTGGCAGGCAGCGGACTAGGAACTGCTGATAGGTTGGAGATGACGTCGTGGGGGGTGTCAAAACTGAGTTCCTGTGCAGAGCCAGTTTCTGGGAGGGGATGTCACAGGACCAGTGGAACCAGTTTCTTGGTATGTATTCTGGGTCCCAGTGAAGCCTTGGGTCCATCAGAGTGCAAAGTCTCAAAAACATCTCAAACATCATTTTTAGGTCTTACAATAGATGTTATCTATAAAGCAAGTTCCGTGACCATCCACTACTGACCCCTGGGCAGTGAGTCATTATAGAGGAAGGAATGTAGGAGAATGTGGTCCCTGGAGATTAGAGTTGCTCATGCTCTTCGGAATGCCACCAAAGAGATTTGTGGGTCTTAGGTCCATCGTTTAAGAGAAAATATATGTATCAGTCTCATGAGAAGCTTCCTTCTTCCCTAGGGATCAGGACCTGAAGATAATCAATTGCTCCCTATTGAGTGAAAGAAAACTTAGAAACAGCAGATTTGTTCATTTCTAACCATCAGTTGCAGCTTTGCAGGGCTCACGTCTCTTCTGCAGTTTTTACTACATGTCCTGTATTCATTTTATAAAGACCATTTCAATGCCAGACAAGTGACTTCACTCCTTTAAGCCTCAGTTTCCTCCTGTTAATAAAACCTATCTCAGTGTGTTGTTATCAGAATAAAATGAGAGATGTATGGGAGGTGCCTAGCCCAATGCCTGCACATAGTAGGCCTGCTGTAAAAGTTGACTTCCTAGGGGTGTGGTGGCTCATGCCTGTAAACCTATCTACTTGGGAGGCTGAGGGTGGGAGGATCGCTGAAGGCTAGGAGTTTGAGACCAGCCTGAGCAATATAGTAAAATACCATCTCGAAAAAATAAAGAAGGAAAGAAAGAAAGAATGAAAGGAAAGGCAGAAAGAAAGAAAGAAAGAAAGCTCTTTCTTTTTTTCTTCCTTCCTCTCCCCTGTTCTCCAATCTGTTTAGATGGTGAATCAGATGGGATGACTCTTTGGTTGAAAGCAGCAGAAGCTAAGTGTGCTAACTTAAAGAAGAAAAAAACGTGTTGGTGGTTTACTGGATAATTCACCAAAGCAAAAGAAAACGAAATGGCTGGCCTTGAGGAGGATAGGAACTAGGAGACCACAGGAACAAGAGTCTTACGAGCCGGGCTCGGTGGCTCAGCCTGCAATCCCACGCCTTTGGGAGGCTGAGGTGAGTGGATTGCCTGAGCCTGTGGGTTCGAGACTTGCCTGGGCAACTTGGCGAGACCTCATCTCTACAATAATTCAAAAAATTAGCCGGGCGTGGTAGCGCACACCTGTAGTTCCAGCTACTTGGAAGGCTGAGGCGGAAGGATCGCCGGAGGCCAGCAGGTCGAGGCTGCGGTGGCCAGGAGCGGCCACTGCACTTCAGTCTGGGCGACAGAGTGAGATTCCAACTCAAAAAAAAAAAAAAAAAAAAAAAAAAGAGGCTTACGAGTGCCTGATGATTCAGAGACCAGCACCTTCCCCACCAGCAGATTCTGTTCATGGGCCTGGCTCCTACGTAGGGTGCACAGGGCACCAGTGCCTGCTCTTCTGGAAGGTTTGTCTTCTTCAGCTCACTTTGTCATACCCACAAGAGTCAGAGCTCTGAAGACCCTCAGACTTAAGGAGAGCCTTAACCAGTCTTGGGCTGATCACAAATAAGACTCAACTCTGCTTTCTAGCGAGGACTCTAACCACTCAGCACGTGCTAATTCAATCTGAAGGGTATGGGTGTGAGAGGCTGAGGAGAAAGTTTTTTCTTAAAATTGTCCTTTTATTATTTGGAGAATTTCTTCTTTTTATGAAAATCAAAATGCTCAGAAAAAGAAAATTTGGAAAACAGAAAAACATATAAAGTTCCCCAAGTTCCCATAAAAACACTACTCATATCTAACCACTGGTAATATTTTAGAATATGTTCTTTATTTTCTCAATGCACACCACACACACATACACACACACAACCACACATCCCACACATACAACTTTCTACCAAAATGAGCTCATACTATCATGTTTTAGTATCTTTTTATTCAATAATATATTATGCAAGTTTTCCCATGTCAACTTCCCTGACATTATTATTATTATTCCCTGACATTATTATTATTATCACTATTACTTATTATTTTTTTAAGAAACAGGGCCTCCCTCTGTCATCCAGGCTACAGTGCAGTGGTATGATCATAGCTCACTGTATCCTCGAACTTCTGGGCTCAAGAGATCCTCTAATCTCAGCCTGTAGTTGGGCATGTGTCACCATGCCCAGCGAATTTTTAAATTTTTAAAATTTAGAGACAGAGTCTTGCTATGTTTCCCAGGCTAATCTTAAATTCCTGAGCTCAAGTGATCCTCCCACCTCAGTCTCCCAAGTAGCTGGGACTACAGGTGCAAACCACTGCACCCAGTCCCTGACATAATTTTTAATGACTGCAAAACATTTCATTGTTTGGCAGTACTATAATGGTATTTATCATACTCTATTCAACATGTAGTATGCTTCCAATTTCTACGCTATTGTAAGTGGCACCACTGTGAATACCCTTATACATCTTGGATTTCTTTGTCAATTGCTTCCCAGGATAAATTCCTAAGTACAATTTTTCAGTCAAAACAAAGAAATAATTTTTAAATAAACTGCTCAGCAACTCTCATAAAACTTATTCCAGTTTATACCCTCATCCAGGGGTGTGATTTCTGAACATCCATGTCTACCCTGGACATTTTAAAACTTTTTCATCTTAGGCAATATGAGAGTTTTAAACACAGTATCTCTTTAATTTTGATTGTTTTGTTTACTAGTGAGGTTGATTGTATATTATATGTTTATTAGTGAGGTGTGACTTCTTTTGTGAGTTATTAATCAACTATCTGGATATCTATCTTCTTTTTTTTTTTTTTTTTTATATTTTTAGAGATGAGGTCTCACTATGTTGCCTAGGCTGGTCATGAACTCCTGGGCTTAAGTGATCCTCCCGCCTCGGCCTCCCAAAGTGCTAGGACTACAAGCATGAGCCACTGCGCCCAGCCTGGATATCCATCTTCTAATTGGTTTGAGAAAGGATAATTTATCTCCTTGCCTGTTATATGTATATTGCAAATATCTTTCCCTAGTGTTTCATTTGCCTTCTAGTTTTGTTCATGGTGCATTCCCTCACCCCCAGTATAAGTAGCTTGAAGTTTTATGTAGTCAAATTTATCGACCTGCAATGTGGAGGTCCTGCCTGCCCTACCTTGGTGCCTGGTGAGCTTGCATTTATATTATCTGAACCTCTCATATTTTTCCCCAGTAACAGTTGGGATCTTTCTGCCTTCCCTTGGTAGGGGATATTTCCTGCCTGGAGTCACTGACCTCAAGTTCAAACCCCATTTGGAGAAGATGATTCTGCTGCTCATGTCAGTGTTCAGTTCAGCTCTAGGTGTTCAGAGCATGTCTACCCACAGGCCACTCTGCAGCAAATGCAGTCAAGGCCAGTCCCAGATAACCTGCTGGGAGCCCTGTGCCAGGCTCCAGCTTTGGTATTAGCCAGGGCGCTCAGAACCCTGCCTGAGGCCTTGCCCTGGAGCAGCTTCCCTCTGTCTGCCAGCCTGGGGCCCTCAGGAAGGAAGAGAGGGAGAGAGAGGGGAAAGTGGGAAGGAAGGAAGGAAGGAGGGAGGGAAGGAGGAAGGAAGAGAGGGAAGGAGGGAAGAAGGAAGAAAGAAAGGGAAGAAGGGAAGGAGGGAGAAAAATCAAGCGAGTGTTGGGGCTCAAAACACCATCCCCCAAACATGATGCTCTGGCATGCTGAGCACTTTGAACTGAAGGAGACTGAATGGGCCTCAGGGGCAAGAAGCTCTCTCTGACCTTTTCCTGCCTTCCTTTCTCCTCTCCCTGTTCCTCCCCTGAACCTAGAAACTAGAACTTGTCTCCCCCAAAGCAAGACGGAAAACTTAGGAAGGTGACGCTCTGACTTTCTCCCTTGTTCCTTGAAGACCCTCGTGCAGCAGGTGTCCTGTCCTGTACTTGAGAGGAAAGGAATGCTGCACAGAGGCTAAGAAGAGTCTGAACAGACAGGCCTCGCTTGTTTTCCCCTCAGTCTATTACCATTAGATTATACCTTTTTGTCCAATCACATTTCTTTTCTTTTTTTTTTTTTTTGAGTCAGAGTCTCACACTGTCACCTGGGTTGTAGTGCAGTGGCACACTCATGGCCACCGAAGCCTCCACCAGCTGGACACAGGCAATCTTTCTGCCTCAGCCTTCCAAGTAGCTGGAACTACAGACACACACCATCATGCCTGACTAATTCTTTTATTTATTGTGGAGACGAGGTCTCACCAGGTTGCCCAGGCAGGTCTCGAACCCCCAGACTCAGGCAATCCTCTTGCCTCTGCCTCCCAAAATGCTAGGATTACAGGCGTGAGCCACCGCACCCGGCTGGTTGTGGGAATCCTTGAAGGCAAAGAAAAGGCAGAGGGTTGGTGTGAGGTGGGACCAAGGAGACTCCTTGTCAGCCTCCTTCAGATGCCTGATTCCCCAGCACTAGGCCTGGTGTTACCTGGGAATGGCAGCATCAGGCTCTTCCACAAGCACCGTGGATCTCCCAGGGGCCGCTGCAGTGGAAATCATCCCTCTCAAGGTCTCCAGGCCTGAGCAGGGAGGCAGGGAGGAACGCAGGCTTTGGATCCTAACAGACTGGATTTGAATCCTGGTGCTGCCACTTCCCACCGAGTGTTCTGGGAAGGTGACTTCATCTCTCTGAGCCTCGGCTTCTTCATGGGAAAATGAGAATACTGCCTTAATAATGGACAGTCATGAGGACTGAAAAGAGCAATAAGCTGAGTCCAGCAACTCAGGTGGCAATTTCAGTAACTGATAGTGGCTGCCCAGAGTGGTGTGTTGAGAAAGTCAGTTGCAGAGAGTGTTGGCATCAACCAGCTGTGTCTATTGGGTGAGAAGGGAATGGCCAGTTAGTCGTCTTTGGCCTGGCACACAGCAGGTGTTAAACAACTAGGACCTCCCTTTCCCCCACTTCTGGGAGGCTAACTTCCCCCTTTCCTGCATGTGCCTAGATGTCCCCTGTCTCTCTCTGTCCCCAGTCACAAACCCATCCAGCCTCTAGGGATCTGAGGTTTGCAGCCCGAATTGCAGAAATCTCCCTTCTTCCTGGTTTTGCCTCAGGAGGCATCACTAAAAGCCTTAGGATGATTGAGAGAGGACTCACTTCAGATTGAAGAATATGTCTAAATGTACAGTAAAAAACTATATTCAGCAAATGACCACAAGTCTACATGCTTAAAAAAAAAATTTTTTTGAGGTGGAGTCTAACTCCGTCACCCAAGCTGGAGTGCAGTGGCACGCTCAGGGCCACCCCACTGTCGATTTGCTGGGATCCAGCAATCCTTCCGCCTCAGACTTCCAAGTAGCTGGAACTACAGGTGCGTGCTACCACATCCGGTTAGTTTTTTTTTTTTTTTTTTTTTTTAATTTATTGTAGAGACGAGGTTTCGCCAAGATACCCGGGCTGGTCTCGAATGCATGGGCTCAGGCAATCCACTTGCCTTGGCCTCCCAAAGTGCTGGGATTACGGGCTGAGCCACCAATCTGGCCCTACATGCTGAAACATTAGCAGAGGCATTGTATGTGTGTTCTAGCTCCATAAAAAATATATACTGCACTGGGTGCAGTGGCTCACGCCTATAATCTCAGTACTTTTGGAGACTGAGATGGAGGATAGCTTGCGACCAGGAGTTCAAGACCAGCATGGGCAATATAGCAAGCCCTCGTCTCTACAAAAAGTGAAAAATTAACCAAGAGTGGTGGTGCATGCCTGTGGTCTCAACTACTTGGGAGGCTGAGGTAGGAGTGTTATGGGCCAGGGCTCTGGGAAGAGGGTTTTTTTTACATTTTATATGTTTAGTTCATTCAAAGTTGTATATCTAAATATACCAAGAAAACTTATTAAAAATAGCAGGCCGGGCTCAGCCTGTAATCCCAGCACTTTGGGAGGCCGAGACGAGTGGATTGCCTGAGCCCACGTGTTCGAGACCCACCTGGGCAACTTGGCGAGACCTCGTCTCTACAATAAAATAAAAATTAGCCAGGCGTAGTAGCACGCGCCTGTAGTTCCAGCTACTTGGAAGGCTGAGGTGGAAGGATCACCAGAGCCCAGCAGGTCAAGGCTGTGGTGGCCGGGAGTGTGCCACTGAACTCCAGTCTGGGCGACAGAGTGAGATTCCAACTAAAAAAAAAAAAAAATAGCAGACTTTCAACTGGGCATAGTGGCTTAAGCCTGTGATCCCAGCACTTTGGAAGGCCGAGGTGAGAGGATTGCCTGAGCCCAGGGGTTTGAGGCCAGCCTGGGCAACTTGGCGAGATTTCATCTCTACAATAAATAAAAAAATAAGCTGGGCGTGGTAGTGCACCCCATGAGGCATAAGTATCACCTGAGCCCAGCAGGTCAGGCTGTGGTGGCCGTGAGCGTGTCATTGCACTCCAGCTTAAGCAACAGAGTGAGATTGACTCAAAAAAAAAAAAAAAATTAGCTAACTTTTTCCTTGATTGTTGTAACTCTCCATAAGCCTAGGTTGCAAATTCTAAAATGCTATCCTAGCAGGTTGGTGGTCACGTACAAGAAAATGTCAGCATGATCAGGAGGTCTAAGGATGTCAAACTGCACGTAGGCTTCATCAACTGTTAACTCAGGGTGGGTGGAGGATGTCAAACTGCACGTAGCCTAAACAATGATTTGTAACTTAGATAGTGATTTCTTAAGACTCAATCTATATAATCCCTTTGGCTTCTTTGTTTGGGCAGTGGTTTTCAAGGCATTAGCCTAATTGTTTCTGTTTGCCTGGCATAGAATAAATCTCTTCCTTTTTTCTCAATCTTCTTCTCAGACTATTGTTATGGATTACAGGAGGATCACCTGAACTCAGGAGGTTAGGGTTGCAGTGAGCCATGATCATGCCACTGCACTTCCAGCCTGGGTGACAGAGCAAGACCGCGACTCAAAATACAGGGCGTGCCAAAAAAATGTATACTTATTTTAAGTATGATGTTTTCTCAAAAGATGGCATTAATTAAATGAATGCTGTGTCACCATGGTACAGACAGGACGAAGAAAATGGCAGAAGCTCAGTTGCGTGAAGGTCATACTACACATTGTGACCATAATTTAATTCAACTTTGAAAAGTAATACATAGATAACATCTCTTAAAATGTGAATACATTTTTAGGCCATTGCCTTGCTAAGCTATGGTCTGGCCATGCGGTCTTGGAGCTATGGCCAGGCTATGTTTCCTAGCTTTTCCTTTCTCTGCCTTGGTGCAGTGAATCTCCTCTCTCTCTCTCTCTCTCTCTCTCTCTCTCATTTGCATTCTAAATAAACTATACTTTCTAATCTAAAAAAAGTGTATACATTTTTTGCACCATGTATATATGTACTGTACCTACAGTTTTGTATACCTATATATTCAGAACTTTATCACCTTTTCATATATTGGTATATTTTCCAGTGAACATGCATTCTGTTTATAATGAGAAATAAAATAAATGTTGAGCAATAGATTTTCCCTAGTTTTGAAGTTGGATCCTCTGCTCTATTTCCGCTGGTAAGAATGCCCCAAATCGGCTGGGCTCGGTGGCTCAGCCTGTAATCCCAGCACTTTGGGAGGCCGAGATGAGTGGATTGCCTGAGCCCGCGGGTTTGAGACCCGCCTGGGCAACTTGGCGAGCCCTCGTCTCTACAATAAATCAAAAATTAGCCAGGCGTGGTAGCGCGTGCCTGCAGTTCCAGCTACTTGGAAGGCCGAGGCGGAGGGATCATTGGAGCCCAGCAGGTCGAGGCTGCGGTGGCCGGGAGCAGCCACCGCACTCCAGTTTGGGCTACAGAGTGAGACTCCAAAAAAAAAGGAACCAGAGATCAGGCCAGGCACAGTGGTTCACGCCTATAATCCCGGCAATTTGGGAGGCACAAGCGAGAGGATTGCCTGAGTTCATGAGTTCAAGACCAGTCCAGGCAACTTGGCGAGACCTCATCTCTACAATAAATCAAGAAAAATTAGCCGGGAGTGATGGTGCATGCCTGGAGTTCCAGTAAATTGGAAGGCTGAGGCGGAGGGGTCACCTGAGACCAGGAGGGTCAAGGCTGCGGTGGCCGTGAGCATACCACTGCACTCCAGCCTTGGTGACAGAGTGAGATGCTAACAAAAGAAGGAAGGAGAGAGAGAGAGAGAGAGAGAGAGAGAGAGAGAGAGAGAGAGAGAGAGAGAGAAACTAGAGACCTGTGGGCACCAGAAGATACCTCCCAATTCCTAGCTC
Source organism: Tarsius wallacei (assembly GCA_963574415.1). Lineage (NCBI taxonomy): Eukaryota > Metazoa > Chordata > Mammalia > Primates > Tarsiidae > Tarsius > Tarsius wallacei. The sequence goes on along the minus strand of CAUYQG010051139.1, from coordinate 14,203 downwards.
TTGCTCCTTCTATCCCAAGGTGAAAAGAAAGCCTCCCAGGAAGCGGTGGAAGATTGGCAGCAGGGCCCTGGGCTTTGTTGCAGCCCTCAGGATCAGGGGAATCAGGGGAATCAAACACTAGTGTTCTCCTTCCAGATAAGATAAAGGTTTCACTTTCTTCTTGTTGGGGAAAGAGCTGACCTTGTCAGGTGCCAAAAATGCTAATGAGACCCCCAGAGGGTACCTGCCTCCTGGAAAGAGCGCTGGACTTGGAGTAACATAGGGCTCTGCTGATTCCCAGGGGTGTGACGGTGGGCAACTAGTAAGTTTGCCTCTCTGAGCCTGCCTTGTTGGGAGGGGAGATGAGGCAATGCTGCAATGCTGATAGCCTTAGAAAGATGCTCATAATATGTTGGTGTGAAAAAGCAGCTTACAAAATAGGTATGTACAGTAGGTGGCCGTTACTGTAGAGGTGAATAGAGGAGATAACCAAGAAATAGAGGAAAACAGCCAAAAGTCATATACCACAATGCTGACAGTGCTTATTCTGGGTGATGGCATCATGGGTGTCTTATTTTTCTCTTTTTACTTAGCTATATTTCCTAATTTTTTTGACAGAGAGCATATGTTATATGTATATATTAGCTATTGCCACAATAATACGGCACAACAGGCCAGCCCCAAAACTCAGTAGATTACAACACAAGGATTTACCCTCAAGTTCACAGGTCTGCAGGTCAGCTCACAAGCTGATCTAGGATGGGCATAAAAGCCATGAAAGTTGGCCTCGGAGATTCAAGTAAGTGCATTTTCAGTCTAGGTGACCTCTCAGGTGTGTTTAAAAACAATAATGTTCATTGCCTCTGCCTGGAGCCTTGAGACAGCAGCCTGGACTATTTAAACCATTAGATTCAAGATATGAGATCAATGACCTCTTAATATATTTCTGAAAACAGGAAGAATTCCATATAATTCTTTTATTTCTTTGAGGACTAAGAATATATTCTGCTTCCCAGATACCGGTCGTGAGAAAATATGAACTCACAAAACGACTCCATTAAAGAGAATCCTTTTTGCACACTAAAATCATTTATTCACTACTCACTCTGTAGTCTGGGTCTGGGAGAAAATGCAGGAATAAGCCATAGAGTCAGGATTCCTTTAGATAAGCAGTCCCTCTACCCCTTGAATATAGAACTTGATTGAATTGTAAAATGAGTCTGTTTATAGAGCTTTTCAGGAAACCTGCTCTTTCTCCTACTTGGGGATGTCTATACTATCTACAGGATGGCTTCCTATTTCATTGATTTTCAGGTTGCAAGGGCTGTGCAGAACTCAGGAGACTTTAAACATTGTCACTGTAGAGGGAATTATTCAGATCTGAGGCAAAATAAAAACTGAAACAGAAAGACAGGTGTAGAACAGGCTTGAAGACTCATTTTGAGGGGGAAATACACCCATGCAGACTCTCTTCCCCACTGGAGTCCCAGGAAAAGCAAGACACAGCAGGCAGGCACACAGAGCTCCAGAGGCAGCCAGTTGCTCTCCCTGGAGGCAGCAAGGGACCTGAATGGAATAGGGTTAGGAAGCTCTGTCACACATATGTTTAAAGAAAAACAGTCCGGGTTCAGTGGCTCAGGCTGTAATCCCAGCACTTTGGGAGGCTGAGGCGAGTGGATTGCCTGAGACCATGGGTTCAAGACCAGCCCAGGCAAGAACTCATCTCTACAATAAAAAATAAATAGATAAATTAGCTGGGCGTGGTAGTGTGTGCCTGTAGTTCCGGCTGATTGGAAGGCTGAGGCATCAGGATTAGCCCAGTTTGAGTGTGACTCCAACTCAAAAAAAAAAAAAAAAAACAGGCAGCAGCTCATACCAGTCGAGGAAACGCCTAACTGTGTCATGGCAGGTGGCCCATGAAGCAGAGGAGGGAATATGGGTTGGTCTAAGTCCCGCCAGTCACCACTGGCTGTGTGGCTGAGCTAGCCCAGGTCTACTAAGAAGCAGACACCAAGACAGGGTTAGATAGTTGGATGTACAGGAGGTTATTAGGCAGACGCCTGTATGCAAAAATGAGAAGGGAGTTGGGAGGCTGGGAGAGCCCAATACAGTTCTGACCCATGTGAGGGAGGGAAGGAAGGGAGGTGAGATGGAAGGATCTTCCACTGTGTACAGTTCTGAGAAAGGTCAGCAAGGCCAATGGGGGAGAGGGGACCTTGAGTTAAAGCTCTCCTTCAGAGGAGTCCCCACTTCGACTCCCAGTCTGCCTTAGTGTCCCCATAGGGATTCTAAGGGGTCCTCATGGGACATACTAGTGGGACGTGCAGCTTCAGGTAGAGGCCTTAGGCAAGCTATCTCACCTTCTGAGTTCGGTTCCTTGACTGTAAATTGAAGGATGTAGGGAGGATTAAGTAAAATAGCATATTTAAAGTGTTTGGCATGGAGCCAACTGAACACAAATTCCTTACATTCTCTTGCCGTACCCCATCCTGAGGCAAGCTGGGCCGTCATGATCCCCGACTTCAATCATCCTTCCCCCCACCCCCCCACCCCCACCAGCTACACAAGGAGGCAGGTGTGTGGCCCCAAAGGCCAGGACCTGAGAACTTGTGTTTTGGTAGCCAGGCCCTGGAGCTTTTATCACATGTGACATGGGTCTCCAACCCACGGGTATGCCCTGGGGTGGAGAGAGGCGAGAACCCAGAAGGATAGATATGATTCTTACTGGGGGGAGGGCACTCCCAGCATAGTTGGGTGAGCCACACCCCTGGGGAACACCCTCAGGGAGGACTCGCAGGCAAGCTCTGTTCTGAAACACTTGGGGCTAAGGTCCAGACTGTCTACTGCCCAGGACTACTGGCTGTCTTTCCTGGGAGGGTGCCTTCAGGGATGGCTGTGTAAGGGAGCTCCCAACCCCCACCTTGCCTGCTATCTCCACCCCACCTTCTGCCCTCCTCTGTGGCCTCATGCTCCTGCCATACTATTCTCTGTCTTTGTCTCTCTCTCCCCCACCTCATAAATTCAGGCTTTGTTCCTGCCAGTTCCTCTCCCTACAATGTCCTGCCCCTTCCTTCACCCTCCTAGTGAATGCCTTCCTCCCCATCCAGCTCAGATGACCCCTGACCTGCTGCTGTCCCAACTGGCTCCAGTCCCCTAGGCACTGGTTTCTGTATCTGGAAAATAAGGATGATAATGTCAGTACTACCATAGCTAATCCCAGTGTAGTGGTAAAACTTAAATGAGATTATAATAAAAGCACCTTGTAAGGGAGTGTCATATAAGCAGGTACAAGTGAGTATAAGTCAGTATAAATGAGTGTCATGGTCAGCAGTAAGTGTGCATCCAACAGAGACACGTTGATGGGTATAAAATACTGTGTGGTGAGCCAGGTGTGGTGGTTCATGCCTTTAATCCCAGCACTTTGGGAGGCTCAGGTGAGAGGGTTGCCTGAGCCCAGGGGTTTGAGACCAGCCTGGACAACATGGTGAGACTTCATCTCTACATAAATCAAAAATTAGCTTGACATGGCGGCACACACCTGTAGTTTTAGCTACTTGGAAGGTTGAGGTGGAAGGATTGCCTGAGCCCAGCAGGTTGAGGCTGTGGTGGTTGTACACATGCCAGTGCATGCCAGCCTGAGTGACAGAGTGAGACTCTGACTTAAGAAAAAAAACATACTATGTGGTGGAGGGTAGGAGCTCAGTGTGGTGACCTGGAAGAAGTGCTGAACTCAGAGTCAGAAGGCCTGCATTTGTCCCTGCTGCTGATGGGCTTAGTGTCCCTTAGCCAATCCTTGTCCTGTCTGGGCATCAGTTTGCTCCTTGTACAGTTGGACATGGCCTCCAAGGGCCTTCCTGGCTTTCCTAACTTGGCTTGGAGGCTCGGGGTCCTGAGCTCTGTAGGCGTCGCCTAAGCTCTGAGGCCCTGCCCAGCTCCTCTTGGCTCTGGCTGTCCAGGCTGGACAGCTCCTAGGCTGTTTCTGGAGGCAGCAGAGGCTCCCGACTCTCAGCATCTGGACAGTACCTCAAACCTGGAGAGAAGAGGCCCCCGCAGACATCAGACCTGGAGCTCCGTGTGGGGTGTGGGAGAGTGGAGAGCTCCCTTCCAGAAGAGGAGGTAGGCACCAGCAGCAAGGAGCTCTTGGGCCTCAGAGGGGAGGGGGAGGGGCCTGGGCAGACTCCAGTCCCTTAGTGGAGGAGCTCAGAGACTGCGGCTATGGGGGTTTGCCTGAAATCCTCAGGAGCAAGGTCAAAATCATTTAGACCCAGATGTCTTAACTGGCCCTAGTCCAGATGCAGAATATAGGATTCTCACTAGATCCTAGGGAAAAGAAAAATTTTCCACTGTGAATGTTCAGAATCTTCTTAGCAATTAGGGCTCTATCCCACACACAGCAATTTTATCACATGCTAGACTATGGGAGTTTTTAAAAAGTGCTTCGGTGTGTCTTTGATGCTGGATTCAGTAATTGGCTCTTAGGTTTTAAAGGCTTGGCATTTCCACTGTGAGTCATAATTGTTCACTGACATACCTTATTTTATTGCCTAATGCCATTTATAGCCCTAAAAGATAACATACATCGCATGAAACATTTAAAAACTGCACTTCTTTTTTCTTTCTTTTTTTTTTTGTCGCCCAAGCTGGAGTGCAGTGGCACATTCATGGACACCGCAGCCTTGACCTGCTGGGCTCAGGCAATCCTTCTGCCTCAGCCTTCCAAGTAGCTGGAACTATAGACATGTGCCACCATGCCCAGCTAATTTTTCTTTTTGATTTATGGTAGAGACACGGTCTTGCCAAGTTGCCCAGGCTAGTCTCAAACCCACGGACTCAGGCAATCCTCTCACCTCCACCTCCCAAAGTGCTGGGATGACAGGTGTGAGCCACCACGCCTGGTTTAAAACTGTACTTCTTTAGACAGAGTCTCTGTTGTTCTTTCTGCTGGGTGATTCATCCATTCGTTCACCCATCAGGTGTTCATCTAGTGTCTCCTGTGTGCTGGAAATGTTGCTCTCACTTTTTTTTTTTTTTTTAGTTGGAGTCTCACTCTGTCGCCCAGACTGGAGTACAGTGGCTGCTCCCAGCCACTGCAGCCTCGACCTGCTGGGCTCCAGCTATCCTGCTGCCTCAACCTTCCGAGTAGCCGGAACTACAGGCGCACGCTACCACGCCTGGCTGATTTTTTTATTTATTGTAGAGATGAGGTCTCGCCAAGTTGCCCAGGCGGGTCTCGAACCCTCGGGCTCAGGCAATCCACTCACCTCAGCCTCCCAAAGCGCGGGATTACAGGCTGAGCCACTGAGCCCGGCTTCACTTTTTTTTTTTTCAGTTGGAGTCTCACTTTGTGCCCAGGCTGGAGTGCAGTGGCACACTCAGGCCACCCTAGCATTGACCTGCTGCTCACTGGAGATCCTTCCCCCTCAGCCTTCTAAGTAGCCAGAAGTATAGGTGCGTGCTACCACGCCTGGCTAATTTTTTATTTATTGTAGAGACAAGGTCTCACCAAGTTGCCCAGGCTGGTCTCAAACCTGTGGGCTCAGGCAATCCACTCGCCTCTGCCTCCCAAAGTGCTGGGATGACAGGCTGAGCCACCGAGCCTGGCCTGCTCTCACTTTTAACCCCTCATTTCATTTCACCCTCACAACCACCCAAGTGAGGCAAAAGTTGTCACCCTCTTTTCACAAATGAACACAATGTGACTTAGAGAGGCTAAATAGTTTGTCCATGACCATACAGTAAGTGACTGAAATCAGGATTTCAACTTAGGGCATTGAACTTTTCATCACAGTGGATTGGCTTCCTCTCACCTCCTAATCTCCCCCTCCTCATAGTCTCTATGCCTTTCCTGTTATTTTGTGTTTTAAGTTTAGTGGGTTTGTTTGTTTTTTAGAGACAGGGTTTTGCTCCATCGCTCAGACTGGAGTACAGTGACATGAGCATAGCTCACTGCAGCCTCTAATTCCTGGGCTCAAGTGATCTTCCCACCTCAGCCTCCCTAGTAACTGGGACTACAGGCACACACTACCATGGCTGGCTAATTTTTAAAAAATTTGTTTTTAAAGACAGGGCCTTGCTATGTTACCCAGGCTGTTCTCGACCTCCTGCGCTCAAGTGACCCTTCCACTTCAGCCTCCTGCGTATCTTTCCACTATTCTGAAGCAGAGAACACTGGGGAGAGTTATGACTTGGTAGATTAGGCCACAGAAGAATATAGCTCAGGTTCATTTTTTTACATGTATTTATTTATTCTTTCAACATAGATCAATGAGAACTGCCTAAATGGGGACACTTGGTGTTAGCCCAGAGACCTAAAGGCCTTGGTCACCTATTACATGCCAAGACCCAGAGAAGCTCAATACCATCCTACTCCCACTCTCAAGAGGAAAGGGGGATAAAAAAGAGTCACAATTAGGACCAAGTCAGGGTGTGACTAGTCTTGTAGAAAAGGGTCCAAGGAAGTGAGAAGGAGAAAATTCTGCCGCTTAGAAGTCAAGTCTGAACTCCAGGCAAGAGAAGAGAAACAAAATAATCAACTCAAAAAACCCTCGGCACATGTGCAAAGCCCTTGTTCCTGGCATGTGGCAGCTGCTTGAAAATTGATATTTCAGTTCTATGAGTTGTGTTTGGAACAGACACAACTGTTGGGCCAGCAGAGAGGGGGCTCAACATTTGGGTCAAAGGAGGCCCCCCAGGGATTAAGTGTTCACAAAAGATGGACATGAATCTTCACAAAGGCACACCCTTTTTTCCAGTGTGCTGATGAGACTCCCATATCCCACCAAGGAGTCAGTCCAAATGGAAGTGAGGTGAGCTCTAATTTGAGAGATGTAATAGACCTAGCATGTGCCAATGATAGATGCTAATGAGGATTGCAAACAAAGGGTGATAGTGTACATACATGAAGGGTCTTCTACATGCTCTGGAGGAATAGGAATATCTATCTGAGATCCCTGCTCGGGTGCTGTAGGCTGAGGTCAGCCCATACAATAAGGGAGGGAGACAACATATGGGGAAAAAGAAGCTGGGCCGAAACCAGAAAACCCAGGTTCAAATCCTAGATTTGGTCGGGCGTGGTGGCGCAAACCTGTAATTCCAGCACTTAGGGAGGCCAAGGTAAGAGGATTGCCTGAGCCCATGGGTTCAAGATCAGCCTGGGCAACTTGGCGAGACCTCATCTCTACAATAAATAAAAAAATTAGCTGGTCGTGATAGCGCGCACCTGTAGTTCCAGCTACTTGGAAGACCGAAGTGGAAGGATTGCCTGAGCCAGCAGGTTGAAGCTGCAGTGGCTGGGAGTGTGCCACTGCACTCCAGCCTGGGCAACAAAGTGAGACTACAACTCAAAAAAAAACAAACCCAGTTTTGCCTTCCAACAAGCTTTGAGACCATGAGAAAGTCACCAAATGTCCTGTCTTGTCTATGGGAACGGAAGTTGTCTTAGTACCTACCTTATCTCTGTTGTCCACTTCTAGGTATATAACAAAATTGAAAACAAGGACTCGAACAAATATTTGTACACCCACAGTCGTAGCAACATTATCCACAAAATGTATATTCAACTCAAGTGTCCATCGATGGATAAGTGGATAAGCAAAATGTGGTATACACACGATGGAATACTATTCAGCCTAAAAAAGGAATAAAATTCTGATATATGCTACAACATGGATGAACCCTGAAAACATTATGTTAAATGAAAGAAGCCAGACACAAAAGGACAAATTTTGTATGATTCCATGTATATGAAGTACCTAGAAGAGTCAAAATCGTAGAGAGAAAGTAGGAGAGTGATGATCAGGCTGAGAGAGGAAGAAATGAGGTGCTATTGTTTAATGGTGTAGAGTTTCAGTTTGAGTTGATGAAAACGTTTTGAAGACTGATGGGGATGGAGGTTGCACATATGAATGTACTTAATGTCAATGAATTACACACTCCAAAATTGTTAAAATGGGAAATTTTGTAATGTATATTTTATCACAATGAAAATGATGTTTTAAAACACCATTGCGTGCTCCTGATGTATCTTATAAAAGAGAAAAAAGAAGTATAATGTAGAGGAGAGTGTTTTGCAATCTGCGGAGCAATATGAAACAATCCACTGTGGTAGAGGGGATAAGATGCGATAGTTACATTTCTGTTAGAGCAACCCTCAAAATGGGGACTTCTTCAAGCTATTTTCTAATCTGAAAAATATTAGGAAGTGGTAAATTTTTTTTTTTTAAAGGCATCCACTAAGAGAGTTGAAAGTGGTTCCTCTGGGAAATGAGAAACAGGAATCCCAGGGACTGATGTTTTTCCTAATAGGCCTTGCAAAACTATTGGACTATGAAAAGCACCAAATGTTCCTGATTCATTCTTTTCATTTTATTTTCTTTCTTTCTTTCTTTTTTCTTAGAGACAAGTTCTTGCTATGTTGCCCAGACTGTTCTCGAACTCCTGGGCTCAAGCAATCCTCCTTGGCCTCACAAAGTGCTGGGATTACAGGCGTGAGTCACCCCACCCAGCCCATTATTTTTAAATGCTTCTTATTTTCTACCTGTTCTGATCATTGACTTTAAAACTGTATTTTATTATAGAGATGTGGGGTACAAGTTAGGATTAAATTAACTACACAATTAGGCTGCATGCAGGTGAAGTTTGGGCCTCCAACTGGCCCTCACTCCGCCTGGTGTGGAACCAGGTACCCTTTGTGTTGTTACTTGCCTCCCTCCCCTCCTCCCTCCCTGGCAGTGCCCAGCGACTGCCAATCCCCCTCCCTTGCATTAATGTGAATGATGTTCAGGACCCATTTACGAGTGAGAACATGCGGTATTGTTCTTTGTTTCTGTGATGGATCAATAAGTATGATGGCCTCCAACTTCTTCCAATTTGTTCTTCTTCTTGGCTCCATCATGTACATATACCACATTTTCTTTATCCAGTCCACTTTCAGTAGGCAGTAGGGTTGGTTCCATGTTCTGATCATTGACTTGCATTCCATAATAAAATTGGACTGGCCAATGAAAACCATGGTGGTGGTTATTGTCAGGAAGAGGTGGTTGAAGAGGAATGGGTACTCCGTGTTCCTCTGTTTGCTGGCACATGGCTGCCCCAGCACTGCTCTGTGTATGTCCTACTAGTAAGCAGATCAACTGGCCTTCCTGTCTATCAGTCTCTCAAGAGTCTGCATCAGAGCCCAGGACTCCCCAGAGCTTGGCTACCACAAGTGAGCTTTGCAGATGGAGTTTGACAATCTCTGAGATGAGGACCAGACCTAAGATCCAAGGGACTCGGACAAGGTGTTCTGCCTGGAACAGCCTGGCGGTCTTGGCTCCTTTAATTACTATACAACATTTCTGGTGAAAATTAAATTATAAACTGTGTGTATAGGTGAATACATACTAACAAATAAAAATTGGGCAGTAAGTTGGCACAATTTCTAAGCAATGCTTCACAGGCAATAACTATTTTTAAGCCACTCAATGTGCCCACTGATTTTTTTAAACAGTTTATTGAGATATAATTTACATACCACACTATATATACATTTGAAGTATGTAACTCAAAGGCTTTTGGTATATTACATTATTAATCTTCTAAAATTGTGATAAAATATATATAGCCTAAAATTTGCCATTTTAGCCATTTTTAAGTGTATAGTTCAGAGGCTTTTATTATATCTACAAAGTTGTTTTATTTATTCCCTGTGAAGACACCATTTTACAGATGAGAAACTGAGGCTAAGTGAAGTTCATGAATTTACCTACTCAATCAGGAAGCGGCCACGTAGAGATAAACCTGTCAACCCTAAAGGCTGGGTGCTTCCCAGCAGCCTTTGTTGCCTTCTATGAGGCAGAGAGGTTTCTCATAAGTACACAGCCCAGGGTAGCTGGAAGGAACAGGGGTAAACTACAGAGCATGCTTTGATCTGTTGTGGCTCCCTGCTGACCCTCCCAACTTGACTTTCTCCCTGGAGGGCATAACTTCAAATGACCATCTCTACTACTTCTACCCTGGTCTAAACCCTCATCAACTCTCCCTAGATTATTGCTCTAGTCTCCTGGGTATTAATATCAGTCTCCATGCCTCACTTCTTACCCCTTCTCTCTAATCTATTCTCAATGCTTCAGCCAGAGTGATCTTTCAAAAATGTCATTCAAATCAGGCTCATTTGTTCAAAATCTTCCAGTGGCCCCCATCTCAGAGTACAAGCCTTGAACTCCAGTGTCCCTGGAGATTCTTCCCTCCACTCCTCCCTCTCTTTCTTCAAATCCCATCAGTCTTTCCTGTATCAACTCCATTCTAACCATCCTTGCCTTCTTGTTGTTTCTTCTTGCTGCCATTCCATCTCAGGATTTACTTTGTACCAGCTCTTTCCTCTATCTGGGATATTCTCAGTTATCCATATAGCTCACTTCCTCACTCCCCTCAGGTCTCTGCTCAAATGTCACCTCACCAGAAGGACCTTCTTGGTCCTCCTGGGGACTCCTCAGTCCTTTCCCCAGCTTTCTTTTTTCTCTATAGCTCTTAATGCAATCTAATATACTTTATATTTATTTGCTTATTTGTCCATTGTCTGTTTCTCCTCACTTTACTATAAACTCCACAAAGGCAAAGACTGTCTTGTTCACACCTGTATCTCCCAGTCCTGCACCAATGTCTGGAAAACAGTGGTGCTGAATAAATACATGTTGAATGAACAAATGAATGAATGAATGCTGGGAAACAAGTAAATCTTTGATGAATAGAATAGAATTGGACCTCACCCTTGACCTTTGTGGCTCTCACAGACCTATATCTTCCTTTTTAGAGGTTCTAAGAGAAAAAAAAATTTTTTTTCTAAATCAGTTACCAAGGCTGTTAGATGGGAAAATCAACACCTAGTCTACGAGAGGAAATTTTGGACTTCAAGAACAGTGTAGGGTTGAAGTAAGATAGCTGAAAGGTAATAGATATAGGTAACATAATACAGGTAACAGTCTACATGAGTGATGCCTAGTCTGGAAACAAATACCACCTTGAGTATTTAAAACAGAGAGATGTTAATAAAATCACACATGTGATGGGGAGTGCGATGTGACTCAGAGATTAGCAGCAGCAGGAAGCCACTTCTACCCCTAAGCCAGAGGGTCAGTGGGAGAAGGTTGCCTGGACACAGGAACCAGGGACACTAACAGATTTTGTTTTAGAATTCTGGCAGCTTCTATAACAAGAGGAGCCTGGGGCATCTGGCTGGATTTCCAAATTCGCTCCGCCCTTCTCTTTCAAGGATGAGCAGTTCTACTCTTTGACATCTACCCAGAGCCCTGCCTTTAAGAGCCCTTTGGTCTATGGCAGGCACCAGACTGATATTGTCTGTGGCAACACAGGACTCTGATAGCACCCAGAGTATCCACTGTTATTGTGACAGTAAAAGATGGCAGAATACACCCAGGTACATCTGGTGTAATAAGCAGGAGCACCCTACAAAGTCTTCATTTCATTTGAAAGGAAGGGCTGTTCAGCCTCAGTAGAGCTAGGGCCACTGAGTGCATTTCCGAGGCAGTACCCTTAAACTGAAGAAGATGTTTTAACAGTGAGAACAGCTAGTGGTGGTACTGGCTGTCTTGTGAGGGAATGAGCTTTCTGTTCTAGGAGGTATTCTAGCAAGGGTCTCTCAAAAATGTCAAGGAGGGAAGGCCTACAATGGTAAACTGGACTGAATGCCTTCCCCATTGCTTCTAACTCTGCCCAACTCTGAATTCTGTGGGTGACCAGCTCCCCTCATTTTGGCCCTCTTTTTTTTTTTTGAGTAGAAGTCTCATTCTGTCGCCCAGGCTGGAGTGCAGTGGCATACTCACAGCCACCCCAATGTTGACCTACTGGGCTCCGGCAATCCTTCTGTCTCAGCCTTCCAAGGAGCCGGAACTACAGGCGTGTGCTATGACGTCTGACTAATTTTTTGATTTATTGTAGAGATGAGGTCTTGCCAAGTTGCCCAGGCTGGTCTCGAACCCGGGGGCTCAGGCAGTCCATTTGCCTCGGCCTCCCAAAGTGCTGGGATTACAGGCTGAGCAACCACCCTGGCCTGGCTCTCTATTCTTGACACATCCTTCCACAGACCAGGCCCATGCCTCCAAGTTCCATGATCCTGGCGAGGGAGCATCTGAGGACAAGGCAGGCATGTGCCATCCATGAGCCTTCCCTCTTGCTTCACTCCCTATCCCATGACCAACTCAGCATGGCTTTCTGATTGAGAAAACTGGCCCTTAGTGGGTGTGGTAGACAGAATAATGGCCCTCCAAAGATGTCCACAACTAATCCCTGAACCTAGATTACTCCACATGGCAGAAGGGACCCTGCAGATGTGAGTGAACTAAGAATCATATGATGGGGAGATTATCAAGGTAAGCCTAATGTAATCAAAATCATCTTTCAAGAGGAAAGTAGGAGGGTCAGAGAAAAAGATGTGATGACAGAAGCAGAGATTGGAGTGATGTGCTTTGTAAGGATGGAGGAAGAGACCATGAGCCAAAGAATGCTGGTGGCCTCTAGAAGCCGGAAAAGGCAAGGGAATCTGTTTCCTCCAGAGTCTCCAGAAAGAATGTAACCCTACTGACACTTTCATTTTAGCCTCAACAGACTTTCAGGCTTCTGACCTCCAGAATTGTAAGATAATAAATTTGCACTGTTTAAAACTACTACACCTGTGGTAATTTGTTTTCAAAATAGGAAACTAATATGGAAGACTTATGATCAATTCCCATGACAACCGATATACAACCTGGTAGTTGGCAAAAAAAACCCGTTTCCCATAAGGAGGGAGGAAACATGGCAGTTAAGAGCATGAGCCTTGGAGGCAGCAGATCTGATTCAAACCCCAGCTCTGCTAGGTTACACTACTCGGAGCTGATAATGTAATGTATATTTTACCACAATGAAAATGATGTTTTAAAACACCATTGCTTGCTCTTGATGTTTCTTATAAAAGAGAAAAAAGTGGTAGAATGTAGAGGAGAGTCTTTTGCAATCTGCAGAGAGCAATATGAAACAATCCACTGTGGTGGAGGGGACAGGGTACGATAGTTACATTTCTGTTAGAGCAACCCTCAAAATGGGGACTTCTTCAAGCTATTTTCTAATCTGAAAAATATTATGAAGTGGTAGATTTTTTTTTTTTAAGGCATCCACTAAGAGAGTTGAAAGTGGTTCCTCTGGGAAATGAGAAACAGGAATTGTAGGGACTTTTCTTCATCTCATCTGTAAAATGGAAGTATTATACCCACTTGTCCCAAGGCAGTTGTGAAGATAAAATAAAATAATGCAGGTAAAGCACTTGACCTAGGGTCCGGGACATAGGACATAGGGCTCAGTAAATAGTATCAGTAGTTATTATTATTATTATTATTTCGAGTCGGAGTCTCACTCTGTTGCCCAGGCTGAAGTGCAGTGCACATTCTCACAGCCACTGCAGACTCGACCTGCTGGCTTCAGACAATCCTTCCACCTAAGCCTTCCAAGTAGCTGGAGCTACAGGCACGAGCCACCATGCCTGGCTAATTTTATTTTTTTAATTGTGGAGATGAGGTCTCACCAAGTTGCCCAGGCTGGTCTCCAACCCTTGGACTCAGGCAATCCTCTCGCCTCGGCCTCCCAAAGTGCTGGGATTACAGGCTTCAGCCGCCACGCCCAGCCTCTCTGCTATTTTGTGGTATTTTCCCAGGGTCTCACTGTTGTTTAGAAGCCCTCCTGCTTCTTTTCTTTGAGTGTACAGAAAGGCACCAGGTTGCTCTTCCCTAAGGCTCTCTTTTGTTGTTTGTTGTTGTTGTTTGTTTGAGTCAGAGTCTTACTCTGTTGCCCAGGCTGGAGTGCAGTGGCATGCTCATGGCCACTGCAGCCTCGACCTGCTAGGCTCAAGTGATCCTTCTGCCTCAGTCTTCCAAGTAGCTGAAACTACAGGAATGCGCTACCACGCCTGGCTAATTTTATGATTTATTGTAGAGATGAGGTCTCACCATGTTGCTCAGGCTGATCTTGAGCTCCTGAGCTCAGGCAAACCTCTCACCTCTGCCTCCCAAAGCCACTGCACCCAGCAGATTCTGGTTTTTGATGAGTAACAATTAGCCAGGCATGGTGGCATGTGCCTCTAGTTCCAGCTACTTGGAAGGCTGAGGCGGAAGGATCGCCGGAGCCCAGCAGGTCGAGGCTGCAGTGGCCGGGAGCAGCCACTGCACTCCAGTCTGGGCGACAGAGTGAGACTCCAACT